>JARLTB010000219.1:450000-470000 GCA_030141615.1 Unio pictorum | reverse complement strand
ACCTCCAGCACCCGACGCTCTATGCCCTTAGGGTGAATAGCAAAAATCATAGTTTATTGTGATTAGCATTGAAAATATAGCAAATCCGTTGAGTTTACAGAGCATTTGTATATATATGTTATGTTAAATGAATTACTATTATAACATATAGTTATTTAGTGAATATGATAATAATATGTTTTGCTAAATGGACGTGTTGCCATTCCGTCATATGCATGGATAAATCCTGGAATTATACACTGAAACCTTCTGACAACTTGCGATTTGAAGAAAGAGTTTGTCTAATCTAAGTTGTGTACCAGATCAAAATGTTAGTGTGTGTCTAGGTTGTTTCCCTTAGAAAATTCGTTTCGGAGTAGCCCACCTGTGCGATGGAACAAACGGTAATGAAAAGGAAGCTAGAAATGGAAAAGTTAAAGACAGAGCGACAGCTGTCATGGTAAAAGGCACACAAGAGCGACAGAAAAAGAAAGAAGTGAATTTGAGACGGAAACGATGAAACTAATAAACACGCAGAATAGACAAAGATATAATTTAAAAATTGAAGTAGAGAATAGAAAAGCATACAATAAAAAAGAAATGGAAATAGACTGGTGGTAAAAGAAAAAAGATACGGAATTTTACAGAAAAGAGAAGAGGTACACAAAACGTAGTCTCGAAGGACAATAAACACGATAGGCGGCCAAAAGATTTGAAAGCAACCATCATACAAAATAGCAACTCCAAACCAGGAAGAGTTTCACATGAAATGAATGGAGCCACATTTCATCCGACTGACCAAACTGTAAAGGAACGTTGTACCAAGGGTAGCAGTCAAAATCAGAAGTAGAGGGTGGTTTAGAGTGAATAGTCGAGATCGTTTCTCGCTTGATAATTTCCATGTGGATAACCCAAGCATGGGAAGATCAATCGAAATGTCATTTAAAGGAGGGTAGTTGGTAGGGTGAACATAACTTTCTCTGGAGCGTCATTTTTTGCGTTTCATTTTAAATCTGTAAGCACATCGTAGCATCGTTGATCATCTACGGATGATGCAACTAAATACAACTTATCCCTTTTCAGCTATCTCATTATTCATTAAGTAATAATTGATTCTTACCAGACATAAATGGACTTATTAATACTATTCAGATGGAATTTCGTAGAAATGAATGATGTTTTACTGGTTCTTGTTTTCGTGTCACTGAGAAATCAATGGCATCCATATTGTACAAATATAATAAATAAGATGAATTTATATGAATTTAATATGAATTTATATGAATTTAATATGAATTTATATGAATTTAATATGAATTTATATGGTGTTCGATGCAAAGCACATACCTATACGAGTGTGTGAACAACAATCATGGAAAATGCACTTAGAGTCAAGTGTGTAAAATATGGTACAAAAAATACAAATCTGTCACTCTTTTAAACAAATAGGTGGTGATATTGCATCTTCGTTATTGAAATTACCAGGAATTCCATGACATAAATACTCAAGAGCAAAACATTTTCCTAGAAATAATTAGTGTGGTCATGGAACCCGACTTGATATTCGACTTGATGAATGAGTCAAACAATTATTCAGTAATTGTTCAGTACTGACATCTTTAGGGTCAATGCTCCAGTTCATGAATGTATATCAAAGTCCGATTCTTGAGTATTTACCCAGTTCATGAATGTATGTCAAAGTCCGATTCTTGAGTATTTACCCAGTTCATGAATGTATATCAAGCCCGATTCTTGAGTATTTACCCAGTTCATGAATGTATGTCAAATTCCGATTCTTGAGTATTTACCTAGTTCAAGAATGTATATCAAAGTCGATCTCAGGGACCTTTCTGCGTTATGATTGTATATGAAAGCAAGTACATTTCCAGTTCATGAATGTATTTCAAAGTTCGATTCTTGAGTATTTGCCCACTTCTTGAATGTATATCGAAGTCCATTGCTCACGGATCTTATTAATTAAGGAATGGTTATCGAAGTATATCTCTTATGGATCATCCAACTTGATAAATGTAGACCAAAGTCTGTTTCTCAATGATCTTCAGCTTAAACGGATATCAAAGTCGTGTCTCACAATGATCTTCCCACTTCAATGTATATCAAAGTCGTGTCTCTCAATGATCTTCCCAATTCAACGGATATCAAAGTCTGTCTCTCAATCATCTTCCCACTTCAACCGATATCAATGTCTATATCTCAATGATCTTCCCACTTCAACGGATAACAAAGTCGTGTCTCTCATCTCCCGACTTCAATGTATATCAAAGTCGTGTCTCTCAACGATCTTCCCACTTTAATGTATATCAAAGTCTGTCTCTCAATGATTTTCCACTACATTGTATATCAAGTCTGTCTCACAATGATCTTCCCACTTAAATGGATATAAAAATCTGTCTTAAACAGTCACATTTTACATCCATGCATTACGGGGTAAAATAAAACACATTGATTTTCAGATTTTACATACATGCGTACGGGTAAAACAAACGTTCTTTGAAACATTTTGCAGCTATACAGACCTCTTAGTCATAACAACGATTGTTAATGGTACTAGCAGCTGCCTCGCTTGACGCTCCGTATTAAGAAACTTTCACCAGATGCTGAGGTGCTTCATGGAATTGTTTTGGAACATTTACAAGGTGCTGACAAGACTTTTTCGGAATTTTTAAGGAACACATACAAGGTACTGAGAGGCTTCGTGGAAATGTGTATGAATTACAAGGTACAAAGGATTTCACTGAATTTTGTAGGAGCATGTACAAGCTACGGAGAAGGCTTCATGAAATCGTTTGGAATACGTACAAGGTGCTGACTTATATCCTACATGTATATAATGTCTAAATGTCGACACACATTCAGTTTGACTCAAACCGTCTATTGAGAATTTAATGTTTATCATTATGCATGAGTTATGAGAACCATTCTTGACACAAATGCTCTGTTCACTCAACGACGTTCGCGCAAGACATTTGGACTACGACCTTCATCGTTGGCAAATGTGTATGTTCCTTAAGTCATTCCAGTTAATATTTACATTCACTGATCTGACCAAAGTTTTAGATATTAGCGTTCTTGATGTCGCTTAATCATAATCTTAAACATTATTTGTCTGTGGATCAGACAGTCCATCACCGCTACAGCCCTCCGCTTAACGAATTACCTAAAGGCCCGTGACCCATCTGTCATTAGACAGATTGCCCAATAGACCAATCTAACAGCGATCTTAAACCATTTCAATCAACCAATACTCTTATTTTGATTAATGTTATAATGCTGTAATTTTCCCCACAGTCAACTAGAAACCCAGATTCTTTCGAAATGATAATGCTGTCAAGAATAATGATGTTCCTCTCTTTTCTTCTTAAACATAAAAAATGATTTCCAGTATGACGCTTTGTTCTAACACTTTCCACGAAAAATGCAGCTTAACCGTCGCTGTGTTTTTATTAATCCAGAATTTAAAATATTGGCTTTTTCTTGCAATCTGCGTTGAATAAATATTTTTTGACGAAATTAACTAACTTTTAAGTATTTATTTGTTTATATTTAGTAGACTTAACATTACGTGAATTTTGCTAAAGGACAAAGTTGAAATGCATCATAATAAGAAACAAAACTTTAGTTACCCGGACAATTCTAACATTCCATTACGTAATATAATGTATACTAATGAGTTACTATTGTGAAAATAAGTTTATATCTATATGAAACGAGGACATTTTTGTTTAAAATATCATGTGCGCCACATTATGAAATGAAGCAAGTTTTAGAAAACTATTTACAATGTAAGAAAACGAAAAGATAATCGCATGTAAATCAATAGGATTAGATATAAATGTTATCACTCTCGCCTTGGTTCAGTAAGTAGGGTTATTTTCAAGTCTTCGGTTATTTTCAGATTATCCAATAAGGAATTGGGGTTTTCTGAAGTTGCATGCCAATGATCCCGGAAAGATGGCCGCCATCGCTTGACTGCTTGAAAGTGGGCTCTTCCGATTTTGTACTATGTTTGTGATATTTGTGCTTGTTTTCTGTCATCGTCTACATTGTTGTGTTTCATCATGCATTGGCTGTTCCGTTCGTGTGTGTTGGTTCATCTCCTTGTGTTGGAAGCGAGAGCAATTGGATTTTTTCTCAGCTGTTTTGTCCCTCTGTTGAGACGTTATTTGTTTTTGAATAAACCGCCGTCACGTGACCGCTTACACTACGACAAATCTTCATTAATTCGATTAAATGACCACACCTTGGTTCTAGATATTACATTGTAAACTGAAGCGAAAAAAGAAACGTTCTTTCAAAGCCGCCCGGCGTAGAACAGGAATAATGATTCCAGTTATCTCCCTTTCGCTCGTAATGGATAAACAACTTAAAAATTCTGCCGTTAATTTCAATAACCTGGTTCAAATTCCTCTTAAATCGTCAACCGTTGTGTCAACTGTCCCAGGGATACCACTACGTATTGCATTATTCAACGATCAATCAGTAGGATCACCGGAAAAGCGCACAGAAATTGTTAATTTTATCAATGACCAGAATATTGACGTCTTCTTCCTGACAGAAACTTGGTTACATTCCGCAGGTGATGAATGTAAGTGTGCGGATTTAACACCCAGCGATTACTCCATCAAGTCGTTCCCCCGCAACTCTCGCGGAGGTGGAATTGCTGTAATTACAAAGAATTCCATGATCAAATGCCTCAAGTACAACACAACCTTCAACTTCTGCCACACATCGTTTGAACTAGTTCAAACAACGCTCACACTGGAACAAAGATCAGTCCATTTTTTTCTGTCTCTACCGTCCTCCTCCTAGTAGAAAAAAACAAGCTGACCGAATCTCTCTTTTTGGAGCAGTTTCCAAATCTTCTAGAGTATGGAAATTCGATAGGTGGCAACCTAATTATTCTTGGAGATTTCAATTTTCACTATGACTGTCCTGGTAAACCAAACACGTCAAAACTCATAGGTTCCATTCATGTTTTCAATCATAAACAGTCAGTTAACCAACCTACCCATAAACTTGGTCACATTTTAGACTGGTTTCTTTATAGACCTGATGATAATAATCTGCAATCAATTCTTGTATCCCACGAACTTGCATCGGATCACCTCTGCATTGTATGCCATCTCGACGTATCAGTCCCTAACTCTCCACCTCTATTTGCTACTAAGAGAAACCTCCGTATGATAAATAGAACCAATTTCATGCATGATATCCAAGAAATCTAACAACTTTTTTACATCCAACAGCGGAACAACTTGACAACTGCCTGCGTTCATTGCTTGAAAAACATGCCCCAGCCACCAAATGCAGAGTATCAATAAAAAAAAATTCTTTTCCTTGGTATAGCAGTGTTAGGGACCACTGCTAAAAGACATCGCCGAAAAGCAGAGAGGCTTTGGATTTCCACCAGACTCACTATTCATAAACAAATCTACGAAGCCGCTAAGAAGAACATCACAAACATAGTCCATTTAGCCAAATCATCCCACAACAGTACTAAGATCACGGAGAGTTCCAGCTGCAAAGAGCTCTTCGAGATAACTAAGAAACTAATGTCAAGGAACAAATGTACACCACTTCCAACGACCTTCTCTCCACTAGACCTACCAGACCAATTTGCAAATTTCTTCAATGACAAAGTTCAAACCATTAGAGATTCGCTTGACAGCACAATTTCAACTGATTCGTCACCATACAGGTATGATGCAGAATTTCAGCGACAACCCTTAGGAGCATTTGAACCTGTTTCTATAGATTTAGTACTGACAATCGTGATGAAAAGTGCACCAAAGTCTTGTGAACTTGATCCAATTCCGACATCACTGCTGTTTTAGTGCTTAGAACCAATATTGCCTTCACTCACTGATGTTATTAATATCTCTCTCTCATCAGGGGAATTCCCATCATTTTTCAAAACTGCCATCGTAAAGCCACTGCTGAAGAAACCAACACTGGACCATAACGATTTAAAAAAACTACCGCCCAGTTTCTAATCTCCCGTTCATATAAAAAATCTTAGAAAAGGTTGTTCTAACTCAACTTGTATCTCATCTGAATTCAAACAGTCTTTATAGCAATGTACAGTCTGCATATCGCCCTTGCCACAGTACAGAAACTACTCTTCTGAAAGTATTTAGTGACATTCTCTCTGCTTTGGATAGTGGAAAGATTACAGTCTTCACTCTCCTGGATTTATCTGCAGCATTTCACACAACAGACCATGATATATTACTTCACCGTCTCCAGCATGTATTTGGCATTCAGAATATAGCCTTACAGTGGTTCAAGTCCTACTTAGTCAACAGGACACAAATTTATATCTGCAAATGGAATACACTCCAGCCCAGTTGACGTATGTTGTGCTGTTCCACAGGGATCTGTTCTTGGACCTGTTCTATTCATTCTGTGCACTCAGCCGCTCTCAAGTCTCATAGATCATCACCCAGTGTCGCATCAATTGTACGCTGATGACACCCAAATATACAAGTCTAGCCACCCAACTGAAGTTGATGCTAGCATCCATGGAGTAGAGAAGTGTATTTCGGATGCGAAATCATGGATGACATGTAACAAGCTGCAGATGAATGATGATAAAACTGAGGCTATTCTGATCAATACACAAAGACTTTCTCATTCACATCCTTTACCTCAAATAATAAATATCAGCAACTCCAACATTAAATTCTCACAGTCAGTACGGAATCTAGGTGTTACTCTAGACAGTACTCTCACATTGCACCAACATGTCATGAACATCTGCAGGGCTGCATATCTTAAATTGAGACGCATCAGTTCCATTCGTAAATATCTTTCAGTTGATGCAACAAAAACACTTGTGTGTTCAAGACTGGACTATTGTAACTCAATTCTGTCTGGTTCATCACAATATTTACTCTAGAAACTTCAAAAAGTTCAAAACACAGCTGCACGGATCATTTTTAGAGTACCTCGATCAGAGCACACCTCACCACTTCTCTGTATCCTACACTGGCTATCAATTCGATACAGAATCAAACACAAAATTTATTCTCTGTGCTATATTTCTATGACAGACTCCAGTCCAACATACCTATTCAGCCTCACCCATGTGTATACACCAGCTAGATCCTTACGCTCTTCTTCTGATAATCGTATACTCATTGTTCCCAAGGTGAAAACAAAGTCATATGGACAACGTTCGTTTGCATACCAGGGCCCGGTGACGTGGAACGAATTGCCGATTGAATTAGACATAAAGACACAGTGGTCCCTTTTAAGAGTGATCTCAAGACTCACCTGTTTCAACTTCAGGGACAAACTTAGCGACCTAATCATGTTTTGTATCTTATATATTTTCAGCATATTTTTATGCTTTCCAATTTCATTGTTTTTGTCATTTGTTGTTCTGTAGTGTAGTAAAGCGCTTAGAGCTTTTAAAGATTAGGCGCTATACAAAGTCCTCATTATTATTATTATTATTATTATTATTATTATTATTATTATTATTATTATTATTATTATTATTATTATTATGCCGGTAAAACAACTTATATGGAACTGATTAAATATTTGATGGGTAGAATATAATATGTCCGTTATACCAGATGGATCTGATACCAGTTGCGCTTGTGAAGTGGGTTTGGAGATTCCATTCAACTTGCATGATTTTCAAGGACTTCCCTTCGCTCCAGAGAAAATAATTAAAAAAGACATAGGTTATCTTCTTCCAAAAAGAAACTTGTTATTTAGTGATTACAAGTGTGAAACAGGGGAGTATCTAAGCTGTACATCGAAATCAACGAAATATACCTTTCTCACTGTAATAATATGAAGCTTAAGCTTTAGAACTCGTGAATATATGCTGATTTATTTTGTTTGAACAACAAACGTTATTGAAATTTTATCTAGCTTGAGGTAAAATAGAGCGATTGATTCGACAAAACGCTTTATATCCCTTGAATTGAACTGCACTCGGTAAATCTCAGAGAGAACAACCAAAATATATGCACAGATGAATTTGTATTCAGCCTTAACGTATACAAGTCATATTCAGTTTGTGCAGCGAAGTGTCAAGTAGAAACAAGACGGTTAAATACGCAGCTCTAAATTGTGTGAATCAAATATACAAGTTAAGTGTCTCTAAATATGCCTTGCAAATTAATCTTTTAGGAAGAAAAACAAAAATAAGGAACATATTGAGTACTTTATTCTTCTTCTATACCACCGCTGGGCAGCTCCCGAATTGCACAGAGAACCCATATGAAAGGGTACCTTAAACAATTTTGGAAAATCTTTAAAAGGACTAATAAATTAAAAAAGACTCGAGTATGAAGAAGTACAATTTAAATTTTAAACAATGTATGGATCCCCACTTGAGCACGGTCGAAATCATGAAATAAATAGACAATGAACGACATGGAAAAAATACAAGTCGTAAAAACGAAAGTTTCTTTTTTTCCCTAAACAAAGATAGTACATCGTACTTCTTTCAAAATTAAAAATCAAATAAATGAATATAAAAATTGTGAAAAAAATCTTATATATCACATACATATAGCACCGACATTAATATCATACATGGGTACAGGTGACCTCTAGCCAAGGTCGACAAAATGAACTAAGGAAAGAGTTTTGAGATTAGATGAATAAAACCTACTCGAATGATCAACCCTATAGAAACACTAAGGATACAATACCCCATCACAGTTTAACCACATAAACAGAAATTTTAGAAAGGTCAGAAAAATTATATTAAAACAATACCAAACTACATATCGGGAGTAACATACCAACGCATGAAAATTTTGTTAATTTGTTTTTGAAAATGGGAGCGGGGATCTGTCTGGAGCCCGCCACCACACCCCTCCACCCACCCCCAAAAAGATGTGTAAATAACAGAAGTTCCAGACAGAAGATTATGTTTTTTTTCTCACATTTCTAAAGGAATCTAAAAGGCGAGCTGTATGAGCAATCAAATTAAAGAGAGATGGCTTTATGCTAACTCAACACACCACTTTGCGCCAGAGATATTTCGAGCTTGAATGTTTCTCTAAAGACCCAAGAGCAGCGCCATTGTCAGAATTTGACGAGTCCTGTTTATCTTTATCCCACGAATTTATCCTGTAAGGTTGGATGTTAATATAATATTCTACTTCGGGAATGTTGTTGTTGTTGTTGTTGTAGAGTTAAACGCCATTTTCAGCACACGATAGGCTATACATGGAGGCCAGTATATATTGGTAGAGGAAGAACCCGGGAAACCCCCCAGAAAGAACCACCGACCCACGAGAAGCTACTGGCAATTGATTTTACATCCTGTATTATGTAGAAAGATATGACACGATAACACATGACCGATTAGTCAGTGAATAATGACTTTGCTTACCAATTCAAATTTCAACCTCAAGTGAATTATCATTTTGTACATCCGCTTGTGCAGTTGGAGATATGTATATAAGTGGATGCGACACTCAAATGTATAAATCCAGCTGTTCAAATGAAGATGGTTTCACCATCTAAAGCATAGAGAAGTGTTCTGATTTTAAGTCATGGATGCGGTGTAGTAAGCTACAAATGAATGATGATAAGCTGAATCCATTCGCCCAAAATTAACAGAATCAATTAATATCAGCGACTTTTCCATTAAATTTAAACAAACACTTAGAAATCTACGTTATTTTTAATCTCTCTCTCTCTCTCTCTCTCTCTCTCTCTCTCTCTCTCTCTCTCTCTCTCTCTCTCTGTCTCTCTCTCTCTCTCTCTCTCTCTCTCTCTCTCTCTCTCTCTCTCTCTCTCTCTCTCTCTCTCTCTCTCTCTCTCTCTCTCTGTGCCTAACGAATTAATCTTTTAGGAAGAAAAGAAAAACTTGAAACATATAGAATACTTTCTTCTTCTTCTATTACTCCGCTGGGCTGTACGATTTAAACTGTAAGTAAAAACTCCCCCCCGACACTCTGTTCATACTTCCGCATAGTGATTAAATCACCTGTCTATATAAATTCATTCTAGGTGAGTAAGGGCATACCTGTGTATAGAATTTCTGTTCCGTACCTGTATCTACTCATACTTGCAAACATATATGGTTGTGTTTAGAGTGTCAATTATCTATGGTGAGAATTTCATTCACTGTGTTGAGACAATCAAGAGGAAATTTTCATTTTGTCGGATAATCGCTTTTATTGTTTTGATTTTCGAGTTAATTATGCGTTTGATTTCATATTGTTTTCCCAATTCACTTCTAACCTTTTCGACAGCAGTGAATAACGGGACGAACTTATTGATGTCGTTACAGAATGCAAGGAAATTATTTACTGCGTGTTGAATTCGTTTGATCAGTCCATACTCCCTTGGAAGTACATATCTATTATTCCGAGCGCTTTCATCAATATCTTGGAATTCAAAAAGAATCTGATTACAATCTGATTTATGTGACAATTGAATTCCTTGATTTTTCCAATTTGAAATCTCATTAATACTGACATTCATATTTTCGAAATTCATTATATGAAATATTATATATCTAATATGATAAACAAAAAAATTGGGGGTCAATTTTGACTCGTTTTTTCGTATGATATGATGAACTCCGTTTGTTCAAAGGTGTTATTCACATCTTATTGCGCCTAGAGATCTTATGCAAGTTATGATATGATTGTATATGATGAACTCCATTCGCTCTAAGGTGTTATACATGAAAAACCCCATTTGGAACCCCTCAGATGTATTTCACATCGGAGGGGACCATAGGTTACATGTATAAGCCAACACATTTCCAGTTGGAACCCCTCAGGTGTTATTCACATCGGAGGGACCCAGAGGTACCACGAAACATAGTCTTCGAGACGAGAGGAGATCTAACTCGTCAAATAAAGGGTTAGATATCCAAGAAGGTATGCTTTGTGAATTGACTTCACAATTACATATAGATATATACATGGTATTTACAAGTATATACATAATGGTATTTACAATGAAATGATATGATATATACAAATAGGACAGCACAAGACAATACAACATATAACAATGAAATGATATGATATATACAAATAGGACAGCACAAGACAATACCACACATAACAATGGATTATAGGTGGACACACATCACATACACACACTGGGGCTGTTCTATATTCAAACTGAAACCATCATACTCCCAACAAAATCACCCCGGGTTGAATGTAAAAACACATTCACACCGTGTGACGGTGTGTGACGTATTGTGGTTTCATGGTTTGAATTTCGAATGGCTTAAAGTCCCAATTATGTAGAAAAACTTTCCAAATCGGTACCGTCGACAATAATGCCTGCCAAGAGATTCGAGCGATGGGCCCCAGGACGAGATCCCATCCGTGTATGCAGTACACTAGTATTCGTAATGTGCAAGTCTATAATTTTGAATACGATATATGTGTATCACGTGAAGGGTTTAACGGACTAGGATCAGTGATGACAACAAGTGATTCTCCCAAACATTGCATTAAACCACACACAAAAAAAACATTCAGTCATCAAAAACTTCCATTGAGATACGTGACTACAATAAAAGAGTTATCGTTGTTACAAAACCGTATACACACAAGCCCACACGAGTTATTCCCCTGAATACCACATATAATAATTCAGATGTAAACGAATTGAATTCTGTTTTGAAATTTTTAGAAAAGCGGATTTAGTTATATTCTCTGCTACATCGTACTGAGGTTCTACAAATATCGAAATACTTTCCAGCTTCATTGATTGATTGAAATACTCTTTCTTCGTTATTTTCTGTATTAAATGATTTTATAGGTTTCGCTTTTTCTAGTGTTTTCCAGTTCCTCCTCGTTTGGTGTTTTCACTTTGTGTTATAGCTTGTAAATTATCCAATCTGTTATTATGAGGACATCCATCGATATGATCAATAACAAGACAACCCTTGATCAATCCGTTGATCAATCCGTTAAATACCTCATAGACGATTCTGTGACAGTAATATTTTTTCCCTCCAGCACTAAACATCAAATATCCCTGATTATTATCAAAACCGACTGATTTCTTCAGCCTGCGGTGTCTGACAATACCGTCACGAGATGCTTCATATTTGGTATTCACGGCATGTGGTTCAAATTTTTGGTTCATTTATATACTATAATATTATTTGTCTAATTCATTATTTGGTTTAATTATTACTTGAGAATCTATCAATGTAGTCTTGAGGTGTTCTTATGATTTTGTCATTGACGCTGTCAGGGACAGAGTCAGAGTCATTGATGGAATCTTTGATGGAGTTTTTAACTCTATTATCATAATAGCGCTTTAGCTCTCTGTATCGCTTGCCACCACAATTGAGAAAAAACTGCGACTTACCACGCACACCTACCCAATATCGAATGCAAGGTAAGGGCCCTAAGCTTCCACGACGTACGCTTTGTAAATGATATCCACAGAATTCATTTCTGCATGATTTGTTACAAGCGATTACAGATCCTATCATAAGCCATTTGCAATGATTCGTTATATAATTCATTCCTTATTAAAATACTTGTTTTAATTATAATATGGGGAGTTCGAGAGATTATCGAAACTTGCGCCTTGGAAAAATGTTGAATTCAATCTCGATAGAGTCTCCACTTATGTACCAAAGGGTCTAATAAGTGATAGAAGCATGATAAGTAGAACCCGTGATGGTTTTAATGAATTCAAGTGCGATGGAGCATCTCACTGTTGGTCAACATTTCGAGTTGATGGTAGTGTTGATGCTACCATGAACGACGAAAGAGCAGCAGTGATAATCTGACATCTTGACAAGAAAAAGTATTTTTTAGAGTGAAAATCATTATCCACTCAGAAACGGGGAATTGGATTATACACTACAAATTTGAACCCATCCTGTAAAATAAGAGAACTGTCACTGTGAGTCAGGATTCCAAACCAGGAATTCTGACTGGAATTGACAAACCGTATTATCAGAGATCCTATCCTGTAACCGCGGTTGTTTATGGAATCTATCCGATAAATGATAAACCGAGTATTGAAAAATTAAAACCCATGAAATTGTCACCGTTGACTTCATCAAGAATAAATTGTGTAGCAGAACGAATAATAGAGTATTTTACAATTGCATTGCGTGGAAACAAATTGACGGATCTAAGACACAAAAAAATAAATGAATGGAGATTAACAGTGAAGGAGAGTGGAGCAACAATTCAAGATATAGCCAAATTAGAAACATCATTAAGATTCCCAATAACCGTAATGATGATAACAGGAGAGGTATTACACGAATCAAAATATAAATCAAATGGAGCTCCAATCAAAATTATTGACCATAATGAACACGCTTTGACACCTGCGGTAACAATATTTCCACGGGATAGAACGATACAATATTATTTGATTTTTTTCTCAGTCAAGTAAAAACGATCCTGTGTCAGTGTGGTTATTTCAAAGTTTTGAAGACGAAAAGGGTAAATTCGATCAATTTGTAAGACCCAATGGCGAATTATACCGTACTGAAGCCCTCCATGATGAGATAAAAAAAAACTGGCAAGTGGTTTTTCAACGGATTACAACGAACAATTATTAACAAAATGTTTTACAATTCAGTCAGTTGCAGCTCATTTCACGAGAAAGAGTAATCTATGGGAAAAAACACGCGCAACATTTCTCTCAGATATCGCATCGAGCTGCTTTGATTATGGCCATGGTGGATATGGAATACAAAATACGACCCCAAAAGTATTATTTTGGTTGATATAATTGCGTGTTATCCGGCAAGTTTTCTTGGGTTTGGAGAGTGCTCTGAGTACTTCAAAAGATTTGGACATCCCACACATGAGAAGACCTGTGTTGTGATTAATGGACCACTGCCCGATTTTGATCTCACCGGATTCGCTCGAGTGGAATCATTTGAATTGGCTAAAGGACTTCATCCGTGCTGTTATGCTTGGTTTGGTAGACACATCTCTGAAAAACACTGGATGCCAATAGTGTTATTACGGTATATGATTGATTCTTAAATGCTGATATCGCTGATTGTCAGTGAAGCAATTATATCATATCGGAAACAAACTGTAATCTGGTTACCACAACCCGATAGTCTACATAGTATAATCACCGAAAATAAAAGACAATTCCCCGATCTCGACGAAGAATATATCGTGAAATGGTCCAAAGAAATCTTTGAAGTTAGAAATAAACACGCAAAAGATTTCGGTAGAAGAATAATTGGTAAGTTCACACAGGGAGGAAAATACGACCACTAACGATATTCTTCGCGGTTGATTATAGATGATGCTGAATACGATTTTATACTCACAGATGTAACATCTGGGAGTATATACGTCGATCGTAAAGACGCTTTCTTATCCGATGGAACCAAATTAGGTACAATTGTTACTTACACAGATGGAGAAAATCCTCAATATTCGTACTTAAGGTCGTCTATGCTGGCTTATGCTTCTATTCATTTACTTTCGTTGATAAATAGATTTCCTGACACCGCGGTTAGAGTAGCCACTGATTCATGTATATAGACGTAAAACATATAGAAGCAGTAGCTGAATTCACTAATTCAGACGAGAGTTGGGGATCATGGAGAATTAAAAACGAAATACTGCGTGATTACTCCAAATCAGCAGATGTTACAACTGAAACCAATTACTTGACAAATAATCAGATATCAAAACTATCTAATGCACCGTCGTGTTCCGATCCAATATGCAGATATAAAACCAGTTACTTAAGCGGCTGTGGTTGGTCAGGGAAGTCGATTCGTGCCATCAAATTATTTCGAGGGAAATCAAACATGATTGTGCTAACACCAACACATTGACTTGCAAGAGAGATGAAATAATTAGGAATTAATGCTTGCACTTATCACAGTTTCTTTCGATGGAAAGGTGACGAATGGACTCCTGATCGAATGGGTGAGAAATATATTCCTGAAATCATTATTTGGGATGAGATATGCACAGTGTCGTTAGATATATTACAAAGGTTTCTCGACTGGTTACTGATAGCGAATTCAAAAGTGATAAGGTGTAGCGATCATGGTCAACCACCACCATTCGTCGGTTTGTCTCCACATAATTGGCTAAAGAATTTTGTAGACTATTATGAAGAAATTAATACCGATCATAGAGCACTTGATAATGAATTGCGCGAGTTCAAGAAACTAATCAGATTACAACCGGATAGAATCCAGTGTGAAATAGCGCGTGAAATAATTTCAGAAACCCAATTAAATGATTTCTGGGAAGCGTGGAGACCAAACGATTTGATAGTGGCAAGTAGAAAGATAGTCAGAGATACACTTCAGATGAAGCTATTTAACACACACAAAGAAAAATTTGCAACACTTACAGTGCCATTGTGTTATAGACCCAAGGATAAACGAAGACAAAATATCAAAGTTGATATTCCAGGCTTGACAGAGCCAGGGAAGCAGATTCTCGTGTTAAATGATATTGTGTTAGTTGATATCAGTGTTGTCGAAGATGCATTGCATGCTGATAAATCCCCATGGAAGCTAGGATACGCAGCAACGATACATTCTTCGCAGGGGTTGACTATATCCGATACAATTGTTTGGATCATAGATAATCGCATCGATTGGTCGAATTTAGTTGATCTTGCGGTGTCCAGAGTACGAAGAATAAATCAAATTCGAAGAGTTATTTTAGACTATAATGACACTACAATAAGTGATATTGTAAGCGATAATATCAGAAGAAAAAAAACTATCTGGTTATAAACAACAGGACAAAAAAAATAACAGAAAATTTGATATTGATGAAGAATTTATAATCACACTGAAACAACAAGAGAATAATCACTGCGTGAGTTGCAATTGTATAATGTGTTGGTGTTGGTCGGATAAAGATCCTCGGCAATTTACCGTAGACAGAAAAATAGCAGCTTCGGTCATACCAAAGATAATGTGATGCTGCCTTGTCTTGAGAGCAACAGACGCAGAGGTGCTAGTTAAGACCACGCGGCGGTAATTGAGTATCCTCGGGTATCACTTGCAATCGTTCACGAGTAAATCCTCGCTGAGGAGCAGTTGAATCCAACCTATAGACTGGCGGTCTACCCGTGGATCGTGATCAGTAACTCTTTTCTTGCTACCTTCAAGCTCTCATGGTTCATAAAAATATCTAACAGTGACATTGCCGAGTATTGGTTGTTCTGAAAAATCCTTTTGTAGTTTTACAGGTATATACTTTTTTTAACGGCGTTGTTAGGTTCCATATTAATTGTTCGAGTAATCTCATTATTCAGCGCGGTAATTACACCTGGTAATCTCTTGACCCATTCACGGGATTGTTTATCCTGAATAAATTCCTTCGCGTATTGATATCCAAATAACCGTTCAGCAAGTGTCCGATTAAATCGTTCAACAATTGCCTGATCGCGATGTAGTGCAGAATGTCCTCGTCTGATGGTGACATTATGATGCTTCATTGTTGATAACACTGCACCCTGAAATTCCCTGCCAGGATCAACTTGTACTAGATTTGGCCAATGCAGAGGACCTCGTCGATAAATCCTTTCAAACGCAGAAGCCACCTCAGTTGATGATTTTTTCTTTAATGGTTCTGCTTGTTTGTATCGACTCGCAACATCAACTACGGTTAGCGCATACTTGTAAACACCATCATGCGGCGGAAATAATATATCAGCTTGATGAACCTCATTAGGGACGCTGACATCAAAATGCGAGAAGTTAATTTGTTTAGGCGGTGGTAGATAAATTTGCCATATCGCCTGTTTGGATAACCAATCTGCTGCTGTAGTATTTTTCACCCTTACAGCGCAGACGAATTTACTAATTGCTGATTTGCCCCTCCAGTATCCTCTAGGAGAATAATAAATAGATTCCATGATGTTATTAATTTCTGCACCCAGCATCAATTTACTTTTCATCGCCGAGTATATTAACCATGAAGCCAATTTTTCTTTGAAGGATCTATCAGTGATAGAATTCAACGCACGAATTAATTTCACATCTGCGATATGTCTATGTTGCAGATTACTGCCTTTATAAGGAACATCATGAGCATGGTTTTGATCATCAAATCTGATATCGAGTCTGGTCTCGGGTCAACAATAACTATATCCTGGAAGGTGTTTTTCTTCTGGATATTTTGCCCATGGTGTTCCCGGTAATTTTACTAACTTGGTTGTAATATCACCTCCTATTTTTTGTTAATTCTTGATTTTATCAAGGGAAACAAATCTAATATTTTTGGTACCACATTCTACACACTTACCAGCAAGTGCTAATCTGTTATTTTTAGTTGTAATCGTCGTCAAGTCGTTTGTGCTAGTACGCTTCTTACATTTCACGCAATATAGATCCATAATTTATTTATAATAACATGAATGCAATTGATATCTCGGCGACAAAAACACTAGAACCAGTTAAGCATCATGCAGCGCTACCAAATTCTATTCGCATGATTATAATCGGACCATTTGGAAGTGGCAAGACACAATTGCTACTTAATTTAATAACGAGATGGATGAAATGGGATAAGTTGTATTTAGTAGCCCCGAGTGTAGACGATCGGCGATGTTACGAGGTGTTAAAGGATTTTAACGAGAAAGCAAAATCGGAAATCGATGAGGATATTATTGAGTTTATAACTGATATCGAGGAAGCACCGAGTATTGATGATATTGATGGAAGTATTAACAATTTAGTCGTATATGATGATGTCATGTTAGACAATCAAAAGAATCCTGCTAGGATATTTTCCAGAGGTAGGCATAAAAATACCGATGTGATATATGTCACTCAACGATCAGAGATAACTGCAATATTCTTGCTGTATTCAATGGAGTAGACACACATACGCTCCGAAATATTCACTAGACTTGGTGCAGTGGAGATATGGATTATAATCTCTTTAGAAAATTCTTAAGTCACGCTCAGTCAAACCCACATGGATTTGTAACGATAAATTTGCACTACCCGAGATCAAGATATCGTATCGGACTTGATTAAATATTCGGTTGAAATCCTAAAACGATTTTTACCCCCATAGCAGCAGAGAGGACTCGACAACGACTTTGCGTCTCCAAAGGAAACTTTTTTTTTCGATTTTGGAGGAAGCCTTGGTTTGCCAAATAGACGCTTCTATAAAGTTGTCGGATTCACCCTCTCTGCTGCTTACGTACATACATACATACATACATACATACATACATACATACATACATACATACATACATACATACATACATACATACATACATACATACATACATACATACGTGTATACATACATACATACATACATACATACATACATACATACATACATACATACATACATACATACATACATACATACATACATACATACATACATACATACATACGCTGTAACGATACACATGTAGACACAAGTATTGGAAAATCGATACAAAACGATACTTAAGGTATGCAAATTATTCCAGCAGTCGTCAAAAATTGTATTCTTCGTTTTCCTATTTTTCTTTACGTTGAGACTTCGTCTGTTCCAGTCACATGCACCCACTTTTATGAACTGAAACGAAAAGAACTTGAAAACACTCGCCATCTACAAGTTAACACCAAGTGACGCTGTTCATATTATTCCCCCACCACCACCACCACCCCGCCAATTCCATGGTCATTATTTTATTGCACATCTTGCTCAGCATAATGTAATATAAATTTCTTCTAACCCTTGCGATCTCATTTTTTATATTTGAGCATTTATGTTGGGGTGTAGGGTCCAAGTCAATTGCCTATCGAAATATTGGAATTCGTCGACACCGTGCGGTGTCAGCATAGGGTACAAGCTTAGTAGCCGAACTAGCAATATTCAGTACACTTACATTTGTCCATACCTGCATTAACTCGATAGAAAGATGATTTATTTTCACAAAGATTGCGTGTATAACATTCTGTATGTCTTTAATCTGTTGACAGACGTTGCCGAAATACAGCGTTGATGCAATCGGACCTGGAACTCGACAAATGCATTGCTAATCGCATGCCATAAATGGTTGTTAAACTCAGTTTGAATGACACATTGTGCCCTGGAACAAGCATTATGTCGTAATTTGAAATTGCATTAAGGAAGTTTTACAACAGTTGTTTACAATACATGGTACGTCAAAAATTCCAAATGGCTGATTTCAGCTTGGTTTTTCCTTATCAGATGAGGATTTAGTTCGGTAAATACTGGCTGATGATAGTTATGATGACAATTATTGTTAAAGCTGAATTATGTCCGATTATTGGAGCTAGGGAAAAGTGTAAATGTAGATACCAGTGGACGGTTATGATGCTGAAAATTATGTTGAATACTTGTCTGATGTAAATGCCGGATGGACAACAATGTACGGCATGCCTGTGAGTCACCCTTTCAGCAAAGGTAGAAAAGGCAGAATAACAAGCGAAATCAAAACAAATTCAATTTAAAAGTAGAATGAGCTTAATCTTTTCTTTTCTCAAACAATCAAACCCTGCTGGATCATGTGCTACAAAAATACAAGATTAGACTGAAATAATTTTAATAAAAAATGAAAAAGTTAGCATAATTGTATAATTGGAATCTCTCTCTCTCTCTCTCTCTCTCTCTCTCTCTCTCTCTCTCTCTCTCTCTCTCTCTCTCTCTCTCTCTCTCTCGTAAGAAATTCATGTATTACGCACCAGTACTATCATACAAAGATGCTTGCAAATTTCATGAACAAATTATAACTATATATATATATATATATATATATATATATGGATATGCGAGTGTGATGGAGTTGTTAATGTCGTTTTTACGAAAGGTCTCTCGTTTAATTTGTAATGCATCGCTGAGTAATATAATAATCAAGTATGAAAGAAGTATTTAGTGAAATCGTTCAGATATATATATATATATGTATCAAGATCGTGCCAGTAAAAAAGGTTTTACGTGGAGTGTGTGAAAACTTAGCATAGATATGAAATAGACAAATAAAGTATCGATTTAAATTTCTGTGTCTTGACTGACAAGAGATCAATCACTATGTCT
>JARLTB010000219.1:380000-445000 GCA_030141615.1 Unio pictorum | reverse complement strand
CATATGTAAGGTCCACGATTTTAAAATATCACCCGAGTGAACTGATGACAAATACGACTAAAATGTTCTCACAAAATAGTTAATCCAGATACGATGTGATGTATTTGACTATAAAATTGACATAATTTCCGTGGGTCGCCCAGGGTACAATTGTTCTTGCTTTAGTTTTACTTCTTTTTTTATATAAATAACCTAGCGGTAAAACACGACCTATCTCGAAACTAGGTGAAGAGGTACTAAAGTCAATTCGAAGTGAACGCGGTAAGAAAATTAGTATAGCCAATGAAATTGTTTATGATGAGTGATGCAATGTTTTGTACGAAGGTAGTATGGCAAAATAATAAATACGTTCTCAAGTTGTTCTCATTGCAGTGCAGACTGGAATGTGAACTTAAATCCCTCCGTTGTGTATTGTAACATTTCTTCTTACCACATCAACTACTGAATGGTCACAGTACTCGTACCATTTCTTTTTACCACATCAGCTACTGAACGGTCACAGTACTGGTTCGCATTTTGAAACTGACAATTTAAATGTATCTCACTTAAACATTTTGACGTACACACTCACATCGGTATAGTCAGGAAGTGTGCAGTATTAAGTAGCATGGTTTTTCTTTCTTTTTCTTTTTTTTTTTCTTTTCTTTTCAAACTTGTGAATCTGGGATTTGTACGAATTAACGAAGCAAGTTCCGTAAACCTCAAGGATAAAACCCCAAGTTGTCTGTCTATTGATGTGAATATTTACATAAAAAACAATATGACCTGCAAAACACAAAGATATACGGCAAGCATGATTAGAATGAACACAACAACACCTAACTGTAGTAACAAAGAGATGTTTTTCTTCACGTCCGCGTAACTTAGAGTTTCAATCCTCTTTCAAGACAAACTTGGTATCCTTTTGTGAACGTGAAATTAAAATACTGAATAAACTTAAGCGCTTTGCTATAGACACATCGAGTGGTGTAACAAAGAGTGGCAAACTCATTTGGTCATTTTTGACGACATGTTAGGAGAAGACGAAGAAGAAATTAAACTGTGATTTACGCATAAAGGGCATCATCGTAATGCCAGTGTCATTCACATTACACAAAATTTATTTCAACAAAGCAAAGCCTATCTTACCATTAGTCTCAATGCTCATTACATGGTCTAAATCGCAAGTGCAAGTTTTAGTCAAACAGTTAGAAACACCTTGGCTGACTCATGCGTACGATGATGAAACTCAAACTACACACGCCTATTTACTTGTGAATTGAAAACCCACCCCTCCCGATTATTTGCGATTTCGTACCCATTTGTTTCACGACTGGTGCCAAGACGGAGGACCTGTCATGTACACGTTCTCGTCGTCGACATTACAATAACAACAACAACAAAATCTATAATAACCTCGGTCACTTTGACCTTGTCTCACACATCGTCACCATGACGTCCCTTCAGTCTCATCTTCATATCAAATTGATTCGGGCCTTGTACGGTATCAGTCGCGGAAACAATCCACAAATACGTGCTCACGTCTTAGAAGCCAGTCTCAAAGAAGTCTTACGATGGTTTACGGTGACAGCACGTCAAATACTGCACGGCATCATTCACATTCCACATCAAACCAAACGCTTTTTTGACAGAAACAAAGTAGCCTTGACGCAACTGGCTGATCCTCGCATCGACACTCAAACCAAAAAGCAAATCATTTTGAAACCTGGAGGTAGCGGTTCTCTAGGAGGTGTCATCATTCGTTCCCTTTTGAAATGGGATAACAATGCTCCCAAAGATCACCCCAAGAAAAAAAGCCAAACGAACCCCCAAGAAAAGGAACAATGGTGCCAAAACCAAAACACAGAAAAATAAAAGTCCACAGAAAAGAGTTGTCACTCGCAAGAGAGATACTTCGGCCAGGAAGCAACCTTACCTTCGTAAACCACGACCTGCAGCACCAGTGACCGCGTTTCCAGTAGCGTCAGGTTCTTCCACTTCTCCGTTGCGTGTGATGCCAGCCAAATCCAATTTGACACCCGTTCTTCCTAATTTGCTGAAACATTGGAAATCTGCGTCTCCCAAAACGTCTCCTCCACCGGTGACACACTCTTCTACATTAGCGGCAGTAGCAGCTGCTCACAAAGTACCTGCCCCCAAAGTCAAAGTCCAAGAAAGATCTGGCATGTTAAAGAGTGTCCAAACAAGAACTGTCCGATTTAGTCCGTTCACGACGTGTGCTACCTGTCATGAAGTTGATACGACGTAAAGATAATCAGTGGCGTCGCATTCCAGTATAAAAATGACTTCAGGACAACAACGTCAATCAGCATTGTCTATGCCACTTCTGAACACCCAATGGTGTCTCCTCAAAAACGTGCACACCACAACCATCGCCGTTCTTCTGTCCAAAAAGAAAAAGGAAAAAGACAATATCGTCATCCTACAAAACGCTTAGCCAAACATCGACGTCATCCCCTAAAAAGACGCAGTAGTTAAAGAAATAAAGAAGTCACCAAAAAGGAGGTTACTTTGGCGATTTTGGGAAACACATCGTTATATTTTTGACGAAGCGCTAGAAAAGAAGATTAAACAGTGTGTGTACCAAGTCTTTGACGTCAGTGAATTTCTGGAACAAAGAAGCAAAGATGTCACTTCGCAGAAAACATTCTTATTCACCCCACAAGGGAAAGAAAAGGAAAGGACTAAATCCTCGTTTAGCCAAACACGGAGACGTGTTGTCCGTCCTGTCCAAAACCTCTCCACCCATGAGGAAAAAATCATTAAAACGGCCTCCAAAGATGTCATTGATACCGTGTGCGAATGTTGTTTGAATGTCTTGAAACGCACGATACCTTTGTCTCCACACCAGAAAAAAATGCTTAGCCAAACGTCGACACGTTCTTCGTCAAATGGTCCAAAAGAAAATACCCGTCCGTCAAAAGAAAAATATGTTGGTGCAACGCGGTGGATTTTTACCCTTTCTTGCTCCTTTGTTGACAGGCTTAATACCAGGTTTGATACAAACGGGTGACACAAGGGATGACTCAAGGATTGTCCCGAGGGATACCCCAAGTAATGGGTAGAAATATGAATGATCCTTCCAGAAGATATAAGGGCACTATGGAGCACAACGATCTCAGACATAACCTTTGGAAGCCCATGGAAGGACGAAAACTGACTTTGGTCCCTTACAAACGATGGATGGAATACTATCATTGACAAGAACAACGAACCCCCCATTTACCACCAAATCCTCATTATAGCGAGATATCCCAATTACAACACGAATTGCAATCCTTGATGCATCGCAACGATTTGTCCGAAACCGAAAAATCGCAAAAGTACGGCCAACTCTTGAAACGACTGCAACTCTTTCATCGATAAGCTGTGGAACAAACAGCTCTACACACTCTGGCCGATCTTAAGGCTCTAATGAATAGTCCGTTGCCATCACTTTCTACAGCGGACAAGACAGACGTCACCCCACCATTACCCAAGGAAGAAGAACCCCATGATATTTTTCAAACACACACCGCCACTCCCATTCCGAGTAAGATTGCAGCTTCCTTGTTGACCCCTTCCCCCACTCCCCAACGAGAAGAACTCAAAACTTGGGTTAAAACGATGATGGCCACTCCTCCTTTGATAGAAGTGAAAAATAAAGAAAAGAAACCAGAAGTGAGAAAAGAAAAGACTAAAGCTATCCCATTACCTCCACTACTACCACCACCACCACCAGTACCTTCGACGTTTACTCCCGTGGCACATCGGACATGTAACACCGTTTCCAAACAACCCCCATTTCGCCCTACCCAAAGCAGTATCATCGAAGAGTGGGTACCTTATTAGCAATGCCATGGAGAAGGTGTTAGCCAGCATTTACTATCATCCAGCCGACCCTGCAGGTTACGGAGGTGTTCAGAAATTATATCGTGCTGCTAAAACTCGCCTGAAAAAGCTCCGTTTACCTGAAGTACAACGATGGTTACAAGAACAATCTACGTACACTTTAAACAAACCCATTCGACGAAAATTTTACAGAAGTCGCACTCAAGTGGAAGGCATCGATCATCAATAGCAAGCCGATTTAGCTGATGTCTCTCATGTAGCCACCTACAATCGCGGCTAAAATATTTGTTTTGTGTCATCGACGCCTTTTCTAAATTTGCCTGGGTCGTACCATTGACTTCCAAATCGAGCGGAGAGCTAGTACGTGCCTTGCAACTGGTGTTGAAATAAAGTGGTAGTCACCCTCTTTGATGGCAAACTGAGAAAGGCACCGAATTTCTGAACCAAGCTTTCCAACGAGAATTAAAGAAATGTGGCATTCATTTTTTTACCACCGAAAATCCTGAAACCAAAGCTAGCATCGTGGAACGTTTTCAACGTACCTTGAAAGAACGCATGTGGAAATATTTTACGCATCAACACACTCTCAAGTACATCGACGTCTTACCGCATTTAGTACAAGCCTAATATCAATCTTACCAAAGAAGCATTGGAATTGCCCCACAAGATGTGACACCCGACAACGAAGTGACTGTTTTTGAGCGTCTGTATGTTACGTCCCGGACAATGGCTGTCCCCAAGAAAGGTGGAGAGTTAACTCCTGGAGATTGAGTTCGCATTGGTAAAACCAAACGCACTTTCTACAAAGGTTACTTACCGAACTGGATCACCGAATTGTTTCGTGTTACTGGACGAGTGCGTGATCGTCATCCTACCGTCCATAAATTGGAAGACATGAAAGGAGAAGTATTAAAAGCAACGTTTTACTTGCCTGAGTTACAACGTGTCACCAAAAAAGAAGACGACGTGTACGACATTAAAAGCAAATCGCCTTTTTCTGTCAAATTTTTGTGGTGTATTGTGTCATCGGTGCAGCCATTGCTAATTTGAGTTTGCAACAAGGAGACAAATAATTGTGGACTATTTTACTCAGCAGTTGCATCGGTTATCTTCTTCCCAATCCTTCCCTGAAATACTCTTACAACGGGACCAACAGTAACAATATTGGGAGCCTAACGTCCAACGTCATTCTCCTAACAGTCACCCGTCAATCACAATCCTCTTTTAGACACTCCTTTAACCTCGAATGACCTCTCGGACAGGAAAACTTTGGAATTATGAACATCAATATTAACCAATTTTACTTAACGTTACCTAGTGACAGTTCCATGGAGGTGTTTCTTAAGAATACGTTGTGCTGTTACACGGCTAAATTACCACAAGTCATTCATTTGAATCAAGATGCTCATTGGGATGTGGCTTTAGTGGAAATGAAACACCCTACACAAATCAAAAACATCGTCGAAAATCAAAACGGTTATTCAGTAGAAGTGTATGACGAGCAATTGCAACAAATCTTAGACGAACGCATCACTGTCAGTGACCCGATGAAAACAGAGGACCCCAAAACTAAACGGTCCACCTATCTGTTCAAAATTCCTGCTGGTTATTATTTTACTGGTCAACATTTAGTTAATACGATTGTCACCAGGTTCAATACTTTGTTTGGTAAAGCCACGGAGAAAGCCAAAAAAAATGTTACCTTTGAGTACCATAAATTGGCTCGTAGACTAATGATCAAATTTTCTTAGGATAAAATAATGACCATTACCTTTTGTCCTGAATTGTATGATATTTTGGGTGGAGACTTCAAGCTGGTCAAGTAAAAAGAAATACCAGCCATAACCAGTAACTTGGATTTTGCGAAATATTTTCGATTCCCTGTAGAAATGAACCAATGACTCAACTTGATGTTTGTGTACTCCAATGTGGTGGAGTACAAGGTCGTGGGACACACCTCTATACCGTTACTGCGTGTCATTCCTTTCAAAGTGGATTCTGCCATGATCGCTGACGAGGAAGGTGGAAATACCTATCATGTACACCACGAATTTGTACATCCTCATTATTTGCCTGTCAGTAAGTTGTATTTTGACAGTGTCAACATCACTATAAAAGGAGATCTAGGACAAAATATTCCATTTACCAAAGGGAAAGTCACAGTGAAACTCCATTTTCAAAAACGATTCTCTAACAACTGATAATTGATGTATCCTGTGTACCGAGGAGTCGCTCGACAACGAGTACATGGTTTAGGAGATAACTTTAAATCAGCCTTTCGTTCCGTGGTCCCTGCTTTGAAACCGATGGTGACACGAAAATTGCATGATTTAAAAGATGCCGCATTGACTCATGGCAAAGAATTTCTTCAAAACGGGTAAATAAATTTTGGGTCAACGAGAAAGTCTTATAAATGCCCTGAACGGTACCGAGACTGGCATTCCTGCTTCCCTGAGGACACAGCAAGGACAAGGTAGAAAGCGACGACGAAGATATCCTTCCAAAAGTCTACTCACCTCTAAAGTTAGAAAGACGAAGAAAAAATAACCGTTTGAGACTTAGACATTTTTGATTATTAAAAGCAAAACATAGAGACTGAGAAAAAATGATGCACCATGAATATTGTGCCTGTTTCAAGTCGGAACTGGATCTCTTTGCCATTCCACCCACTATGATGACCATGCAAGAAGCCCAATGGGTTGGATTTCATCCCGTCTCCTCTTTGGCGGATTCAGCTCTCATCAAGTTTGAAATTAAAGGGCAACCCGAAGATTACATCGATCTGAACAGAAATTACTTGTATTTGAAAGTGAAAGTATTTAAAACGGACAACTCCGACAACTCCGATCCAGGAGCCGATGACCGAGTAGCTCCCGTCAACAATTTCATGCATTCCTTGTTCAGCGATGTGGATTTGTACATGAATAACAAACTGGTGAGAAGTAGCATGGATACTTACCCTTACCGAGCTACCTCGAAAATCTCTTGACGTACGGAAAAGAAGTCAAGAACACTCATTTAGATGCTTGCGTGGTATGGAAACCTGACACCGCAGATACGTTGAACGACACAGCCTTGACCGTAGATGACGATCCTCACAATGTGGGTTTTTACGAGCGTCGAAAAAGAAAATTCTGCAAGGACGAAGCTTAGAACTGTTCGATCGTTTGCATTTGGACATGTGGTTTCAAGAGAAGTATTTGCTAAACGATGTGGATATTCGCTTGAGACTGAATCGTAGCAGTACTGCTTTCCATTTGATTGCTCATGCCAACGAATACAAAACCATTATCCAAGAAGCTAGGTTATACGTGCGTCGTGTGGAAGTGTTACCTAAAGTGGGAAATGATATCGGTCACACTTTGAGCAGAACGACAGCCAAGTATCCGATACGACGCGTGGAAGTAAAAACTTTCACCATTGCCACT
Source organism: Unio pictorum (assembly GCA_030141615.1). Lineage (NCBI taxonomy): Eukaryota > Metazoa > Mollusca > Bivalvia > Unionida > Unionidae > Unio > Unio pictorum. The sequence continues at coordinate 437,741 of JARLTB010000219.1, read as the reverse complement.
GGACTCCGATCTAAGATCGAAGATCATCTGTTCCAAGGACAGTTACCCAAACGTTTATTCATTGGTATCATCAACAGTGCAGCCCTCAACGGTACCCACGATCAAAATCCTTTCCAGTTTTAGCACTGCAAAGTATCAAAAATCGAAAATCCAAAACTTTGTGTACCCGACCCTTCGAACCCGACTTTGCCCAGAAGAAGTACCTGAGATCGTACTTGTCGCTTTACGAATCCACAGGACAGTTAGTAACCAACACCAGTCACGGCATTTCCTACGACGACTATGCAGGAGGTTACACTTTGTGGGCTTTTGATTTCAATCCAGACCATGGCAGCGACGAGGGACATTTCCAACCTTTAAAATCTGGGCAAGTGCGTGTGGAACTTCAGTTTGCAGGGGCTCTTGAACAAACGGTGAATGTCATTCTGTATGCTGAATTTGATAATACCATAGAAATCAACAGTTTGAGAGAAGTCATTCTAGACTATTAGAAACCATGGAAGCCCCTTATCTTTCTTTGAACAGTGGAGAATCTATGGAAATGGAATGGGAGGTTAGAGAAAGCAACACCCCAAGACCAAAAAGAAGTAGTGATAATGCAGTCCAGATGGCCAGAACAGGAACAACATTTAGTCACCTGTTTTGTCAAACACTTGGAGGATAAAATGAGGGACATGATTAGGAAAGATTGTTATGGATGTCAAAACGATCCTCCCAGTCAAATTCATCTCGATAAATGTATGATGAGGAATCAAGACGAAACCTTGGACGATTATCTGAATGAAGCTTTGAGTCTCATCTCAGAAGTAACCGTGTTACTGTAGTGGTATAAAGACATGCGTGATCATTCCTCTCCTCCATTTGCTTGCTCGAAAAATTGATCACATCGAAGCTCTCTTGGCCAAGATTAAGGAGGCGAAGCGAACAAACAGTTACTTGACAGACCTTTTCAAGCAAAACGTCTGGATCGAACTGATGACGTATCATCACCTGTGGAAAAAAGACCACACAAAAATGAATACTTCGGAACTTTATTACCTTTTGAACCGTAGTTCGTACACTGCTTCTTGGAATCAATGTTTGTTAGTTGAAAAAAATTGTGTTTTGTTAGTTGTTTCTCATTTGAATAAACAAAATGTCTTTTGAAACCAATGCGTCTGTTGTTTGTTTTACATTTTTTTAAATATAGATGCTCTTTGACTTCTTTCTATCCCTCATATCAAACTATCCAAATATTTCCAACACTAAACCGTTTTCCTTCGGCTGCTTCCCCATGTGTGGATAGTAAATTGCATGTTTTGCTTTGGCTGCTTACCGGTGTGTGGATGGTAGATTGTATGATATTGGATAGTAGATTCTGTGATTTGTTTTGGCTGCTTACCGGTGTGTGGATAGTAAATTGGATATTTTATTTTGGCTGCTTCCTGTGTGTGGATGATAGATGGTGTGATATTCGATAATAGATTATGTGGTTTGTTTTGGCTCCTACCCGTGTGTGGATAGTAAATTGTGCGTTTTATTTTGGCTGCTTTCCCGTTTGTGGATGGAAGATTGTTTGATATTGGATAGTAAATTATGTGGTTTGTTTGGCAGCTTCTCCGTGTGTGTGGATGGTAGATGGTGCGATATTGGATAGTAAATTGTGTTGTTTGTTTGGCTGCTTCCCCGTTTGTGTGGATGGAAGATTGTGTGATGTTGGATAGTAGATTATGTGGCTTGTTTTAGCTTCTTACCCGTGTGTGGATGTAAGATTTTATGATATTGGATGTATATTATGTGGTTTGTTTTAGCTGCTTCCCGTGTGCGGATGGTAGATGGTGTGATTTTGGATAGTAGATTAAGTGGTGTGTTTTGGCTGCTTCCCGTGTGTGGATGATAGACTGTGTGATATTGGATAGTAAATTATGTGGTTTGTTTGGCAGCTTCTCCGTGTGTGTGGATGGTAGATGGTGTGATATTGGATAGTAAATTGTGTGGTTTGTTTTGGCTGCTTACCCGTGTGTGTGGATGGTAGATGGTGTGATATTGGTTTGGCTAGTAAATTATGTGGCTTGTTTTGGTTGCTTATCCGTGTGTGTGTGGATGGTAGATGGTGTGATATTGGATAGCAAATTATGTGGTTTATTTTAGCTGCTTCTCCGTGTGTGTGTGAATGGTAGATGGTGTGATATTGGATAGTAAATTATGTGGTTTTCTTGGCAGCTTCTCCGTGTGTGTGGATGGTAGATTGTATGATATTGGATAGTAAATTATGTGGATTGTTTTGGCTGCTTCCCGTGTGTGAATGTTAGATTGTGTGATTTTTGGATAGTAGATTAAGTGGTTAGTTTTGGCTGCATACCGGTGTGTGGATGGAAGATTGTTTGATGTTGGATAGTAGATTATGTGGCATGTTTTAGCTGCTTACCAGTGTGTGGATGTAAGATTTTATGATATTGGATGTATATTATGTGGTTTGTTTTAGCTGTTTCCCGTGTGCGGATGGTAGATGGTGCAATTTTGGATTGTAGATTAAGTGGTGTGTTTTGGCTGCTTCCCGTGTGTGGATGATACATTGTGTGATATTGGATAGTAAATTATGTGATTTGTTTGGCAGCTTCTCCGTGTGTGTGGATGGTAGGTGGTGTGATATTGGATAGTAAATTGTGTGGTTTGTGTGGCTGTGTACGCGTGTGTGGATGGTAGATGGTGTGATATTGGATAGTAGATTAAGTGGTGTGTTTTAGCTGTTTCCCGTGTGCGGATGGTAGATGGTGCGATTTTGGATTGTAGATTAAGTAGTGTGTTTTGGCTGCTTCCCGTGTGTGGATGATACATTGTGTGATATTGGATAGTAAATTATGTGGTTTGTTTGGCAGCTTCTCCGTGTGTGTGGATGGTAGGTGGTGTGATATTGGATAGTAAATTGTGTGGTTTGTGTGGCTGCGTACCCGTGTGTGGATGGTAGATGGTGTGATATTGGATAGTAAATTATGTGGCTTGTTTTGGCTGCTTATCCGTGTGTGTGTGTGTGTGTGTGTGTGTGTGTGTGTGTGTGTGTGTGTGTGTGTGTGGATGGTAGATGGTGTGATATTAGATGGTAAATTATGTGGTTTGTTTGAGCTGCTTCTCCGTGTGTGTGTGGATGGTAGATGGTGTGATATTGGATATTAAATCATTTGGTTTGTTTTAGCTGCTTACCCATGTGTGGATAGTAAATTGTATGGTTTGTTTTGGCTGCTTCCCCGTGTGTGTGGATGGTGGATGGTGTGATATTGGATAGTAAATTATGTCATTTGTTTAAACTGCTTCTCCGTGTGTGTGTATGGTAGATGGTGTGATATTGGATATTAAATTATTTGGTTTGTTTTAGCTGCTTACCCGTGTGTGGATAGTAAATTGAATGTTTTGTTTTGGCTGCTTCCCCGTGTGTGTGGATGGTAGATGGTGTGATATTGGATAGCAAATTATGTGGTTTGTTTCGGCTGCTTCCCGTGTGTGAATGGTATTTTGTGTGATTTTGGATAGTAGATTAAGTGGTTTGTTTTGGCTACTTACCGGTGTGTGGATGGAAGATTGTGTGATATTGGATTTGTAGATTATGTGCTTTGTTTTGGATGCTTCCCGTGTGTGGATGATAGATTGTGTGACGTTGGATAGTAGATTATGTGGTTTGTTTTAGCTGCTTACCCGTGTGTGAATGGAAGATTTTATGATAATGGACTGTAGTTTAAGTAGTTTGGTTTAGCTGCTTCCCGTGCGTGGATGGTAGATGGTGTGATGTTGGATATTAAATTATTTGGTTTGTTTTAGCTGCTTACCCGTGTGTGGATAGTAAATAGTATGTTTTGTTTTGGCTGCTTCCCCGTGTGTGTGGATGGTAGATGGTGTGATATTGGGTAGCAAATTATGTGGTTTGTTATAGCTACTTTCCCGTGTGTGTGGATGGAAGATGTGTGATATTGGATAGTAAATTATGTGGTTTATTTTGATATGTGTATTTTCCCTGAATTGAGGTTTCTCTTTGCGAATACCTCTTTTTCAAGCTGTTAATACATGGCAGATTACATCCGCATACAATATCAAAGTGAAAGGCCTATATACAAATGTCATTGCCTTTCTTAAATTCAGTTTTATTGCTTAACCATCGTTAATCTTTAATTTTTTTAAAAACGCATTTCTTTTTTAATTTACCATTTCAGGCTTTCCATTGTTGTAATGGTATTTATGTTGTTTAGTTTGTTGCTGAAAATATCTATACTATAGTCTATAGCAAAGCGCTTAAGTTTATTCAGTATTTTAATTTGACACTCACAAAAGGATACCAAGTTTGTTTTAAAAGAGGATTGAAACTCTAAGTTAAGCGGACGTGAAGAAAAACATCTCTTTGTTACTACAGTTAGGTGTTGTTGTGTTCATTCTAATCATGCTTGCCGTATATCTTTGTGTTTTGCAGGTCATATTGTTTTTATGTAACTATTCACATCAATAGACAGACAACTTGGGGTTTTATCCTTGAGGTTTACGGAACTTGCTTCGTTAATTCGTATAAATCCCAGATTCACAAGTTTGAAAAAAAAAAAAAAAAAAAAAGAAAGAAAAAACCATGCCACTTTATACTGCACACTTCCTGACTATACCGATGTGAGTGTGTACGTCAAAATGTTTAAGTGAGATACAAATAAATTGTCAGTTTCAAAATGCGAACTAGTACTGTGACCGTTCAGTAGCTGATGTGGAAAAAAAAAATGGTACGAGTACTGTGACCATTCAGTAGTTGATGTGGTAAGAAGAAATGTTACAATAAACAACGGAAGGATTTAAGTTCACATTCCAGTCTGCACTGCAATGGGAACAACTTGAGAGCGTATTTATTATTTTGCCATACTACCTTCGTACAAAACATTGCATCACTCATCATAAACAATTTCATTGGCTAGACTAATTTTCTTACCGCGTTCACTTCGAATTGACTTTAGTAGCCCTTCACCTAGTTTCGAGATAGGTCGTGTTTCACCGCTAGATTATTTATAAAAAAATAGAAGTAAAACTAAAGCAAGAACAATCGTACCCTGGGCAATCCCACGAAAGTTATGTCAATTTTATAGTCAAATACATTACAGCGTATTTGGATTAACTATTTTGTGAGAACATTTTTGTCGTATTTGTCATCGGTTCACTCGGGTGATATTTTAAAATCGTGGACCTTACATATGGAACTGATTTTCTAAGTGGGATGTGTGTTTCTTTGAATTTTTCTAAGGGAAAATATACCACAAAAACAAGCGTAACCTGATTCTTTTTAAAAACAGGTATAACATAGTCTCTCTCTCTCTCTCTCTCTCTCTCTCTCTCTCTCAATCTCTCTAACTTGTACAATTCAGTTATCAGAGCTTTATCTTTATATTTGGCACTGCAATGTGTCACGGACATTTTTTTAAGCATGAGATCTACCGTTTTTTAGAAAGGAAACAAATGCAAAACTATTTCAAGAATGACGCGAGTGATCTTGCACTGTATATTCCTGCTTATGGCTAACTTTGAAATAAAAATACCAGAACCAAAACACACGTTCGGAAGAAATGTAACAATGTAACAATGATTGACGCGAGTGACATTGCACTTTATGACCCTGCCTATGGTTAACTTTGAATTTCAAATCAAAACACTCATCTTAGACTGTCGATAGAACAATGCATAGTTTGGTTCTGCTTTTTTTCCTTTGACTTAGATTTGTTACAACTTGGCAACATTGTTTGTAGCGTGTGCTGAGAAACATAGGACATACCTTAAGTTTGAGATATGTTAAGAAGTCAGTCGACAATAAATATCATACTACCTTTTTATTAAACTGATGAATGAATGAAAACAATGAACATATTTCACATAGAATGTATGATGTTCTTAATTATCCTTGTTTTGGTTTCCTTTCCTTCTGTGTGTATAGGAGATTGTGTGATTTTATTTTCCTTCCCTTCTGTTTTGATAGGAGATTGTGTGGTTTGTTTTCAGGGCCACTCATATACCTCGAAAAGATATTTGCTTTCTTTGCCTCCATTTCCCTTGTTGCTATATAGTCCCAAATACAAATACAAATAATATTCCCCATGTTAAATTCCACTTGTCGCTATATATGCCCACCATGTTAAATTTCCCTTGTCGCTATATAGACCCACTGTGTTCAATTCCCCTTGTCGCTAGAGAGGCCCAAATAGGTCCCATGTTTAATTTCCCTTGTCGTTAGATAGGCCCACCATGTTCAATTTCCCTTGTCGCTAGATAGGCCCAAATAGGTCCCATGTTAAATTTCCCTTGTCGCTATATTGACTCACTATGTTCAATTCCCCTTGTCACTAGATAGGCCCAAATTGTTCCCATGTGAAATTCCCCTTGTCACTATACGTGCCCACCATGTTAAATTTCCCCTTGTCGCTATAGTGCCCCACGACTTTTTTGACTGGATTTCCCATTGTCGCTATAGTGCCCCACATTACTACATACATACATACGTACGTACGTACGTACGTACGTACGTACGTACGTACATACATACATACATACATACATACATACATACATACATACATACATACATACATACATACATACATACATACATACATACATACATACATACATACATACATACATACATACATACATACATACATACATACATACGGATTATAATCGCGAGATAGCAAAGGATGGTTTATATTTTGAGAGATAACACATACACCAACAAATTTGGAGTCTATAAGAACATATTATATCCTTTTTAGATATACTTAGCCATAATACAACTTGTTTCCAAATACGAAACTTAAACATTTCAAAATATTTGAACATATTCCGACCATGCTGGAACGAAATAGTAATTTTAATTTAGTTTAGCGTAAATTGTAAAATAGTTCTTTATTTTTATATAGGATCTGAATAAAGAACTATCTTTCTCAAATTTGCTAGCTACCACAATAGCAATCGTAAATTTGAATTAATACCATCTCGTGTATGGTTACGAGTAAATTTGTACAGTATTTTAACCACGAGTATCCAGGTAGGTAACGCCAGTACAGCACGAGCGCACGTGCAATTGTTTAAATATTATACCATCTCGTGTGAGACACACACGATGCAACAAAAACGCACGTAGAATACTTTGATAATTAGCACAGTACGATGTTTACTTGCATAATAAACAAATTCTCCCTAGAAACTATACAGACCATTGGTGGTGAAACGCGACGAGGATAGACGCACAGCAGAACGATATCTGAATGTGCGGTAAGTCAAGCTAACTCAAACAGAAAATTAATACATTTAATAGTGATGTCTAGCATGGGAGATAATGATGCAGACATGCAGCATCATGTCCCACCCATTCACATTATCCTGACACCAGCCCGACCAGTCCTTACACTAACCTCTTAGTGCTGAGCGCCTAGTGAGACGGCGGATAGTACCATTTTTATAAGTTTTTGATATGACTCGTACGGGGTTCGAACCCGCGACCTCTCGCATCCAAAGCAGAAGCTCTAACAACTAGACAACGGTAGCTGTCTTTCTAGCAATTAAACAGTTATTTATCGTATGTTAACAGTTAATAGGTTTCTATGGTGTGAATCATTTTCTAACATGTAAACACAGGGAAGAAATGAAAAACAAAATCATATTTAGCTATGAATTTCAGCACTGTTTAATACCCGTGTAATAACATCCTTTCTATCCGTCTATAAAAGATTTTCAAATTGACAAAAGCTACCACAACAAAGACATGCAGATAGACAAAAGCTCGGTTCATCAAACACGAATATCGTCTGTTTTGTGGTCTGATTTTTGGGCAAAATTTGGTTGTTCGAAATTCAGCAGCCATGATTGTCAAATAAATGTGGATTGACCTAAATACATAAATGCTTTTTTCCTATGGGAGCATTGTCACCATATTAAAGATATTAAAAGTTACCTTAGTATATGGAGTAGGGTTTGAAATATTGCATGGCTTTGTTCCAGGTAATATTCGCAAGTACTTTCTTCAATTAAACATCAAAATAGAGGTGATCGAATTAAATACTTTTTCAATGTTTGTTTATTTGTATAAAGTTCAGGAGGAAAAAATTTATATTTCATTCTACCCCAAAATAGTGTCTGGGAACATGATTGTCACGATTGTTCAATTACCTTTTTATTAATGGAATCGCTTGAATTAGTTTTGAGAGATAATGTATATCTCTGTCGAATGACAGAAGGAAAAAAAGTTGTAGTAAGGTCTATTGCTTCAGCATGTATTGATTGGAAGCTATTTACCTTCTAAGCTATGTCACTAAAAACTGGTGCAATAGGAGATTTTATAATTAAGCCAGTTGCCATTTTTTTAATGTAAGTTGATATATATAGCTCTTACTGGGTCATTTATAGGCATCATAATGGCTTTTACTTAAGTAAAACAAATATAAGAATAATGCATATACTTATTTATTGTGTTGTTTCTGTTTTTATTTATACTACACCAAGTAAAATTGGAAACATAGCTCAATTTACTAAATAACATTTACGAATCGAGCGGAAATTTTCCCTTGGACAAGGAGGAGGTAATTCTGCTAAGTCCTCTAAAGTGTAATGAACTACAGGCGTGTAAAATCCTGTGTCCACGTAGTATATGCCATTTACCACATGCGTGTCATGTCCCATCCAATGAATGTGGAAAACACATCACATCAATAAAATAAAAATGTAGTTTTTCAAAACATCTAGACCACTGTTAACGAAAATAACACCTCTAAATTGAAATCTGCAAATGGAAGGTTGTTGCCTTTAAATGCATGATAAAAAGAAAATCTACTTTTTTGAGTGTATATAACGAAATATTTCACTCGTCAAATGGAAACATTATTGCCGCGTAAATATTCTTAATTTATAATACGTTCTTCTATTAAAACCTTTGGTGTTGCCGGAATTGGTGTTTAAGAACAGATATAATGAAGGAAATCTCATATAATATCTTTCAAAAACGTAACATTCAAAATAACCATTATCCTGCCTTAATGCCCCATTCTACAGTTTCATCTAGTCTCTTCGCTGAATCTAGTAATTAGGAGCTAGATGCACTGGTGGAATTATTCACAAACATATTTCGCCTCAATATTCGTGCATGATCGTCTCGTTCTACTTTGTTGTGATATCAGTTGTACTCAAACCGCTAATATTTACGTGCTGCAATATCACATTATAAAAAATCTCCTTTGTGTAAGTATTTGGTATATATCTTCAGTGCTTTGTGTAAGTATTTGGTATATATCTTCAGTGCTTTGTGTAAGTATTTGGTATATATCTTCTGTGCTTTGTGTAAATATTTGGTATATATCTTCTGTGCTAGTAATTGATGATACAAGAAGAAACATATCGCATGGAGTCATCTGTCAACCCATTACCAAGTATTTCCAGCCTGCGGATTGAATCGCTTGGCAATTTTAATATACTTATAACACTCAGCTGGAGTAGAAGGGAGAAAATGTGAGCCCGAGGGTTTCAAGTCTTTTCTTACTACTCCGATAAACTCATAGTGTTTGACATTTAACTTTTCTCCCGTGCTCAAATTAGTAGATATCTTAGGCTGTTAATTTCGTGCAGTTAATTTTACAAAAATGCTTCATAAAAGCAAATATTTTTTTACAGCCAACTCGTACATGTAAAGTAATGGGGCTCGAAACAATGTTACCCACGAACAAAATGTCCTCTGATATTTCATAAGTACACACAATAAACTGAACAGGCATTGAAACTAAGTGTATAAAACCAATATGCATGAAACAGGCAACATGTGGCAAGTGGAAATATAGGGATAGTGAGTTAGGTACACAAATAGGCTTATATGCATTTATACCTCAGTATGTTCCACGAACACGCACGTGCATACGTAAGATATTTACAAATGTTCTAAAAGTCAGCTTACTCTGGGTAAACTGACTAGAAAATTGAACTTACCTTTGGAAAAATTGTGCTTGCCCCCCAACATGGTCAGATAGAAAATGAGAGAGAGAGAGGGTGGGTGGGGATGGGTGTAAAAAACAAAACAAAAAAAGAGCTGCATTAGAGAGGGGGATGTAAACAACACAATTTTAATCATATTTCATACATAACATTATTCATTATCGTTCCAATTAAAATGATCATGCAGATTTTAATTATGCACAACCAGGAGGAAAACAAGGTACAAATAAGTTCATCACTGAAATAGTCACAAAACTGTCAATAGTTTAACCCTTTTATATTCTTCTGAAGTATGTTCTATCCACTCGCATGTCTGCTTTCGTTTAAATGTCAGTCCCTATGAAAAACGGATTTCCTATCCGGTTTTTGTCCTGGGCAATATTGGGATATTTTCTGTACTGGCTGCAGAACATTAATTCATTTGGTAAGCTATGTCCTAGCCACGGCTACTCATTAATCCACGATGGATACACATTAATCCACGATGGATACTCATTAATCCACGATGGATATTTATTAATCCACGATGATGATTGAAACTTACTTGCACGTTTAACAGCCTCACCTATTTATGTTTCTGTAAAATCGGTTCATTAGAGATAAAAACTTTGTTAAGTTTCATTTTCTTGCTAAATAAAAATGTAGACTTATTTCATCAACTATTCAAAAATAATGTAAGCTAGACTCCTTGTAATGATTATGTTATACTCGGAACTGAAAGATTTGTGAACATAGATTTTATCAATGTGCTTCACAATTATCAAATAGTCACCCTGAAATCAATGCCATGCATATATATATATATATATATATATATATATATATATATATATATATATATATATATATATATATATATATATATATATATATATATATATATATATATATATATATGACAATCCGAATTATGAGATTAAAAATACTTATATGTTGTCCATTTAATTACTTTGCAAGAAGTATTTATTACAAATATCTTGTTAATTTACACATAATTAGCATATTGTTGTTACATTTTTGGTTCACCAATCATACTTTGAATGTTAAATGTTGATGGAGAGTGCCTATTATTTCCAAATACACATGGCAATGAAATATCACAAGTTATCAAAAATGCCTTCCTAAAAGACAACTTGCATCAAAACAATCTTTTTACTATGCCAGCTAACAAACGAGGCTAGGCTACTGGCCGAGAAGTCGGTTAATTATGGATACTTACAATTGTTACGATTAGAAAATAACCGATGATTCAGAATGCTAATCATTCAATATATGTCAAAACTGTCCTTATTTAGTACCGGAACAGTAACAAACACCAACTTAATATTTTAGACTTACCTATGGGCAATTTACTTGGAATCTTGAGCTTGCCCGAGCCGAATTTAAGGTTGTCCCGGGAGTCGAGCAAGTTGATTTGTGTGTTATGTGTTTGATATGGATTTTTTTAACGTAACTTTAACAATTTTTAGTCATATCGCTACGATATATGCAGTGTGGCAGTTTATAGTGAGGTCGAACACTGGGGCTTCATGTCGTAGACATGTAGCGAGATTACCCACCGTGATATTATCCTGATTAAAGAAGGGATAACTAGTCATAACCCTAGCCTCCTAATACTGAGCGCCAAGGGAGGCAGCTGTTTAAGTTTCTGGTTCACTCGACCTGGGTTAGAACCCGCGATCTCCCACATCCGATCTAACCACTTAGGCCACCAAGTTCATTTGTAAACACACACACGCGCGCGCATACATACATACATACATACATACATACATACATACATACATACATACATACATACATACATACAAAATGAAATATTTAAATTTCTGTATATATTTGACACAGAAAATACAACATTTGACGAAAGTGATTTAAAGGTGAAATGATATTGAAATGGATAGATAAAAATAGCATTGGAATGAATTGCTAAAAAGATGGTTACGTGGGAGTATTTTCTTGCAAACATCTAATTAATTCAGATTCTAAATCTGGGTGAAAATTCAACAGATTAAAATAGATTTGCAGCCAGACTACACCTCTGTACAATGAGATCATCGATGTATCTACTCCAGTTACCATAATTAGTAATGGTGCTCCTAACGTGTTGATGTTTTTATTAACAACAAGATTGGTGTACCATTTTATATTGAATTTGGCTTATTAGCTTGGCAATCAGTTGCGTTATTAAACAGAATGGCTCAAGCTTTGGTGCATTTAGGGTTCCAAGACATTATTATTTCTATTTATGTATTGTTTCCAGGCTTTCACTAATATTATGTTCTATGTCATGAATATCAAATATCTGTTTGGTCGGGGTGGGGGAGTATTAGAAATATCTTTTTCTGGATGATTGTGATCTATTCATCTCTTCGTTCAATAGCATTTCCATGCAATTTACTTTAACTGAGAGTAAGTCTTTCTCGAAACAAAATACTCTAGAACTCAGTTGCAAAATTAAATGATAAAGGATATCGAAAATCATTCTTGAAGTGAATTCGTAATGTCTTCAACCTCATCTCCAACATTTCTAATGTAAGAATTTTTATGCTTTTCTTGCTCAACAATGGAAGACATTACAAATGGAGATCCACTTGGTAATGTGAGCATATATGAATCGATAGAAGGAGTGCCACATGTATCAATGGTTGTGACGTGCCGTTCTGTACGTATATCATTAACTGTGACATACGGTTCTGTAGCATTGTTCAGTGTACTGTGATACATCCCATTTACTTCTTCACGGTTGTAGGACACCGATTCCTTCATTTTGATGTCCTCATTGGAGGTTCTGCGTATATGTGTTGCAGAGTTCTCGTCATCCTTCTCATACTCATATTTGTCAACGTAGCACTTAGTTTTCTCATCAAATCTAATTTCAGAGCGTTCTGACATTTCATCCTTTACTAAGATTGTTGCTCTGTCATCTACTGAGACGTCCATCAACTGACGACTTATCAAATTTGTTGCAGTCACATATGAATGTACTTCGTGTTCCCTATTTTTATTTAGATTAAGATGTCTCCAGGATTCAACATCCATGGAACTGTGACCTGACGAGCCCCTTTCTTCATCTTTAAAGTCTTGGCACGAAAAATGTGAATCATATATGTTTGTACAGCTCCGGGGCATCTCTCCATTTTTCGGTAACGTCGATAGCTCCAGTTTCTGATCACTGCGAAATTCATTTTGATTAGTGGTCGATAGACCGAACAGAATATCATCATTACTGCCTACAACAACGTGGCCACATTGATCATCCTCACACGCTGGGCCTCGGTTTAATCCTTTCACCATTCTATTGATGTCACTTATCATTGCTCTTGTCTCCATGTAGCTGTGATTTGCGTTATCATCTTCTAAATCTTTAGATGTTACTTTACCATCCGAAACCTCGATGATGTTAGGCACGTTCAGCCATGCCGTGCGTGGAACGTCAATTGGTGGTCCGCGGCATTTTTCCTTGCACGTTCTGTGCATATAGATTCTGAAAAACGGAGCCAAATATCACAAAAGCATGTCTATACAGTCTAATCTTGTATTAAAGCATTTGATTGTTCATTACGTCAGACTAAAATTTGAACCAATCAGATTACTGGATTCTATGCTTTTGTTTAAATATGGAGTTAAGTCCGGTAAATGAAATCCAGGACTATTATATTTTTATCTTTTGATGAGGTTTCAGATACTGAAAACAGTCATAATCACTTTAACTTAGAGTTGGATGTGTCTACAGAGTTTCCACTAATTATCCGTCTCATTCATATAGTATCAAAAGAAGTAATAACGAAAAGTAGTGGCCATGCGGATAATTGAACATTTTTAAAATATAGATCAATACTAAACTTCTACAAGGAGGAACTAGATAGATAGATAGATAGATAGATAGATAGATAGATAGATAGATAGATAGATAGATAGATAGATAGATAGATGGATGGATGGATGGATGGACCTTACACTTGACCTTATATATATATATATATATATATATATATATATATATATATATATATATATATATATATATATATATATATATATATATATATATTGGACTTACAGGAATAGAAGACCGAGCATGACGATGATTATGGAAACAGTAATTCCTATGATGATGCCATATTTTGTATCGAATTTTGGATCTGCAAATAAGAATAGTATGTCTGTTACAAATCAAATGCAGGCGTTTTCTTGTTATATTTTGATATAAGTCTTATGCCGCTTGAACATGTCCGTTTACATATGCCACTTGAAGATGACTGCTTACATATGCCACTTGAACATGCCCGCTTACATATGCCACTTGAACATGTGCATTTACATATGCCACTTGAAGATGATTGCTTACATATGCCACTTGAACTGGCGTAACAACGAGAATAATATTGTACGTGGAAGTAAAGAGACTTTGTACATCTGAATATTCTGTGTGTAACAATACATTAGAAATTAGCTATATAGAAGTGTATCTATAAAAACTCATCTGTATTTATTCGCCCGACTAGAATGCACTGTCGTTTGCACCACAGTGGCGTGGCAACCGCTCCGGTGGTCTACTGGTTAGAACGTCCGTCGTGGAAGCGGGAGGTCGTGGGTTCAATCCCCTGCCGAGTCATACCAAAGACTTACAAAAATGGTACTAACAGCTGCCTCGCCTGGCGTTCAGCATTAAGAGGTTAGTGTTAGGACTGAGCGGCCTGGTGTCAGGATAATGTGACTAGGTGGGACATTATGCTACATGTCTGCGGCATGACATCACTATAAACTAAATCTCAGCGATATGACTGAAAAACTGTTAAAGCTACGTTACAAATCCTAATCAAATTAACAAACAAACCACAGTGGCATGGCAGGTACAACTTGGTCGACCTACGGATCGCATCTGTTTAATAGTGGATATGTTGCGAGTTATGGCTCATAATGAAATTGAACATAGTAAGATCTTTTATCGCATTGTTTGGAAAATAAATAAATCAGCTGTTAAATTTCGGGAATTGCATATACGCTCATTATATCCATTATTCTAGGACAGCTCTAACATATTAAAATGTTATTTACAAGCTTACTAGAAAAATGGAGATGATAAAATTAGCATATGTGATAAAAGCATTGATCATGCAGAGCACATTTACCTATACTACAAATACCAGTACAACACACTACTTAACTCGAATAGATTCAATATCGCTAAAATAACAAATCGATTTTAGCCTACATGATAATACTATGTATATTCTTACGAAATTCGATTTTCATTCCATGGTCTGTACCAGTTGCCCAGAAAACCAGTTACCTGCCATTGGTACGTACCATGGTGCTGTTTGAAAATCTGAACCAATTCAGTGAAGATTATACCATATACAGTTGTTGTCTTGCAAAAATAGCAAACGTAAAATTATCGAAGTTATTTTTAGTTTTCATTTTAAGAGTATTCGACCTGTTCTGTATGTATTGACCTCCAAAGACAACGACATACGTCTCAATTTTATAGGAAACAATTTCACCTCTGGTAAGTGCCCAACTGCGGTCTCTTCAGTCTGAATATTCCAACTAAATTCAGAGACCATTAGGGCCCGTTTACTATGGAAAAAAAGGTATATAATCGATACAGAAATACTGTGATTCAAAAATCACAATAGACGTACGCGTCCTCTCCATAGTACTAAAAGCATTCATGCAGAACACAATAAAAGAAGTACACGTCTGCGTGGTACTAAAGGCATTCGCGTCTGCGTGGTAATAAATGCATTCACGTCTGCGTGGTAATAAATGCATTCATATCTGCGTGGTAATAAATGCATTCACATCTGTGTTGTAATAAATGCATTCATGTCAGCGTGGTACTAAAGACATTCACGTCTGCGTGGTACTAAAGACATTCACGTCTGCGTGGTACTAACGACATTCATGCAGAGCACAGTAATAGAAGTAAACATGTCTGCGTAGTACTAAAATCATTCATGTCTGCGTGGTACTAAAGGCATTCATACAAAGCACAAACATGTAAGTACAAATGTCCATATGGTACGAAAAGAATGCTCGCAGAGCTCGATAATAAGAATTTAGCTGTCTTCATGGTACGAACGATAAGCATGCAGAGCACGATAATAGAATAAACATGTCTATATATGGTACGAAAGGTATGTATGCACAGTCCGATTCTTTCACGTACGTAAAAGGGTATGCGTGTATTCAAACTGACACGTGTAGTATTCTTTCTTCTTTTAGGGCTACACTGAGAGCGCTAGATGTGTCGGGCCCTCTCTGTGTGGTGGCGGTCGGAGTTCAAAATTTCAAGCACTCGAGTTCCATTATGTATGAAACGTAAGGCTAAAGAATGTAGCAGGTGTGTATCGAGAAGCTATGCCATTATAACAGTAACTTTGGTACGTATTCTAACACCTTTTGATTTGCATTATGTTTTATTTATATATATTATCTAAACTGAAGTCACTTAAAGTGGCCTTCAGCAACAGTCATGGAGAATGTAATTATTTCTTCCCTGAGGATGAACTTTAACAACGATCACCTTGCAGTGTCATTCTTAATTTAATTATCTGTCTCCTCAGTCTTGCTGTCCCTCATGCTATAATCAAACAGCTAACCTAAAAAAAGGTGTGCATGTTTTCAAACTGACAAATATAGTAGTTTCATCATCATATTTTGGATATATATATATATATATATATATATATATATATATATATATATATATATATATATATATATATATATATATTAAAAGCACTATAATACGGCTACCATTAAAGATCACCGACAGTCGTACGGAAAAAAATTTCCACATCGTCACTTATTCTTGACTCGGATAAATATATTTTGAAAGAGTAAAGGAAACATTAGCACGTAATGCAAGTGATATATTTGTCTGCAGCTATCATAAACACAAAATAGAATCTTCAACAACAAACACTTTAAGTAGGTTGTATGTGACAACTAGTACTTGCCTTGTAATGAATGTTATCCTTGTAATATAATGTTGTACTTTAACTTTTTTTGGCAACATGAGAGATAGTGCGGTTGGCATACTTTGCGATAGTTTCTAAACAAATGGTAACGGTACTAAGACGAAAGCGTACTATTAGAAGGTTTGATCCTAATTCCTTCCCACGCGTGAATCAGCTCCTGCACAGTCCTAGCGTTGACGTCTGAAACGCATATTAAACATCAAAATTATCGACTCCATTAGTACATTTGGTTCTGTATTGTTACAGCAGCACCAGAACACAACCTAGAGCCAATTTCGTTTAGTGATGGATACTTACCAGTAGGTAGGTGTGTCATCATCACTCCTGTGAAAGAAGTTAAGTAGTTCAAATATTAGAAAAAATTAAAGTGGTAAATTATTTTATTAGGCTATCAAAATCAACCTTACAAAAATATCAAAAAGAAATAAAACCAATGTCTTTAATTATACAAGTCAGTGAGACAGCTGCCACATAATCTAAATCACGCATGCGTAATGCTAATCATCTTACACCAAAATCAAGAGTCGGTCTTGGGCCAATTGGACTTTACAGGCCCCGCGCTAATAGGGTCCTGCGCCGGTCCCGCGTTGAAAAGACCGTTACCGCAAAAACCGTTTAAGTATGAAATATATCTGGTCAATGAAAATTATAAGTGGTTTACTCTTTCATATTTTACAGTGCTTTACACTATCTACATTGCTAATGTAAATTTTATTTAGTTCCCTTTTTTTTTTAGTCATTATTTGGGAAGCAAAACAAATGTAACACATACATTGGAAAAGTATTTCCGAAAGAGAACAAATCGGCAAAAATAAAAAACGACACACTGGAATACACAATTAAATTCTTAACCCTAAAATTGTACTGTATCTTTCATGCCAGTAGTCAATAGCAAAAACAGCGCGGAAAGAAGGCATATTAGGAAAAACAGTGCTGTATCATTCAGGCCTGTAGTAAAATGACGTAAAAGTATAAACAGTGAGGTACATTCGAGGGCAATATTCATTTCACATATAAATAAATACGGTGCGGTATATCTGAGGCCAATAATCAATTAACATGTAAATAAAAACAGTGCGGTATTTTTAAGGCCAGTAATCAATTAACATCTAAGTAAAAACAGACAGTGCGGTACCTTTCAGGCTAATAATCAATTAACATGTAAAGAAAAACAGGGCAGTACCTTTCAGGCCAGTAATCAATTGACATATAAGTAAGTTGAATATACATTTACACAATTGTATAATAGTTTACGTGTGGATGAAGGTTAGCAATAAGAGACTAAGACGGTGTAAAAAAATGTTGCTTGAAAAGGTTAGTAAGATGAAAACTGAGTAATACGTTGTTGCATATAAATAGTGTAATAAATTTGGAGTATGTGTTAGTGAATTTAAACCATGCTGGGGTCGTTAGTAGTGAATTTGGGTACAAGCCGAATGACTGTCCCTGGCATGGAGTAACATACTCCATATTAAAAGTCCGCGGTGTATAAAAGTGATGTGATTGAAATGGCAGTATTTATGGGGGGAATATAATGGAATCAATAAGTTGGAACTTGGTAGGTACCGTTTATGTGTCCATAGTGGAAAATGGGCGTATGTATATGAGCGTGATACGCCGGAAATTCTGTGGATTGACTGGCCTAGGGTCGCGCAGTTAAATATTTCCCAGTTAGTAAGGGAATACTAGTGGAATTTCTATGGCATGACGGGCTTGCGGTACGGAAATAGGATGAGAAAGGAGAAAAACCATGCTAAGGTGCGGTTAATGGACTCTTGGGCAAGTTGTCTCATCTAGGTCGCCAATTGATTAGAGCAAAGACTATTAATTATAGCAGACACGGCTTTCTTTCCATTTTACAACTCAATTTGTCTTTGGAAATTTGGGGAAAACCTATGACTTCCAGCGTGACTCGCGCCAGGGTTTTGACACCGCTCGGTCAAGTGAATACCCCTGTGCGTGTAACAATAGCATATATCCATACAAATATCAATGAATGTTGTCAAAACTACAATTCTTAAATACAATTGGAATAAATCTAAATCTGGTAAGGTCACTGACACTACAAAAGATCTCCACTTTACTAGTAAAATATTTCCTTATATGAAGAAAAGGGATTTTTTCCCTTCATATTCTGTTCCAAAACAATTAACGACTGTAGTTCTACATTGATAAACAGAAGTTCTGAATAATACCAATAATTTTAGGACAGGAAACTTTAAAAATTTAGCTTCTACATATTACACTTCAAATTGTGTATCTTGCCAATTTAATAACCGTTTTCAAAAGATATTAAAGAAAATCTTATTTTCGTGAACACATTTCTTGCGCGAATTGATACAGTGAAAGTTGTTGTGGGTGGGTGCTCTAGGAACATCATAGAGCGTCTCATCTGTCAGATGTCAGAGCGTAAACTCTTTCAGATAAATCTGTTAACAATTTTGGGTTTGCTTGTATGGATCTTAGCTAGGTAATTTGTTCATTTCTGCATTAGCACGCGAATAGTTGGACTTGGCAGGCTTGCAGTCAGGTTTGGTTATAAAAAAACGGAAATACAGACTTGTAACAACTACACAAGGGCATAAATTAGAAAGAAAGTTGTTCCGAAAGTGACCGAATAACTGAACATTGTAAAACTCTGATAAAATAAGATATCGACTTTAATATTACACTATGCACCATAATCACAAAAGAAACGACTCTGCGATCTGGCAATTTACTATCATTTTTTGGATATTATCTCTGCATTGTCAATCTCTGAGGTAATGTCTGTATGTGAAGGGAAACAAAGTAGTTCCAAACACGTAGCCTGATTATATGGCAAGTTTCTTGACCTACCGACGTGAATTTAATACACCTCTTGGAAATAATTTGAAACTAAGCACAACTCTTTCACAAAAGTGTGCTAATGTGTGTTTTTGCGAAACGTGAAATTGCCAATGATTATTGGACAATATCCGTTGTAAAATCTTCATTTTCGGAGGTGAGTAGTTTTATAGTTTGTAAAGCTCTTCAATTTCGGAGTTAGGTAATTATTTTTATTGTAGTTCAAAATCCCATAATGCCTAAAAATAAGTGAAGTTTGCCTGCTACTATAGCTCATTTTTCATGTGCATGATGCAACACAGTATTCATTATTACCAATGATATTACTTTGTCCCCGATTGTAAATTAAGTTGGATGCATCCAAGTTCTACATAAGCAGATAAAGGGAACGTACCTTCTTTAAAATTAAGACAAGATACAACTAATTCGGTGCGGAATCTGTATTTTGACATGATTTTAAAATGCCAATAATTCACATCAATGTACCAGTATTGATAATAACGCTTGGTGAAAAAAATTAATTGACAATCTTTTAATAAACCTAAATTTGGCTAACGAGGTTTGTAATAAATCTTCTAAATCTCTCGTATCATTGAAAATGCATTTTGACACTTATTTTCATCCACTTTGTCTGTTGACATATGTTTTATTTGTGTGTTTAATAATTGACAATACATATCACGCTTGTTCTTCAGATTTACACAGTTTTGAAATATCAAAATATTTATGAAAATAGATCTTTGTTTTAACGATTTGCTTTCTTTTATTAAAAAAAAAAACTGACATCTATATGTTGTTGTGAGATGAAATCCCTCTGTTTTATACCTGTTTTTACTCGGTATTCTTTGCTCTGTTTGCTTCTGAAAAACCTTCCTATTATTGCGAGGGAAATCAAGTATTCTGTGTTTGCTTCAAGACCATCGAGTAGGAAACTCTGCAACCATGGTGTGGCAGTAAAATTTCTGACTTCAGCTGAAGAAAGAGGAGATCCAGACAGAGTGTTTACTCTTGCATTACTTATTTTTATGGGTATGATTTACCCAAGTATGATTAGGCATTGTCTGTATTTGAGTTCTGCATATTCTTCGTAAAATTGAATTTATGACATGTTACTTTGACACTTTTTTTACCTAGACATTGTCTCGGCACCGTCATGTTCTGTAGCAACTTACGAATAAACCAATCAATGACCACACACACACACACACACACACACACACACACACACATATATATATATATATATATATATATATATATATATATATATATATATATATATATATATATATATATATATATATATATATATATATATATATAATACCTTATTTGTAGTGTCTTTCATATGTAATGGCAAGATTACTGGGTATATATTGTAATACAAAGAACAAAGATACATAAAACGTTTCTTTCCGTCATTTTAGGTAAAGGAATATGACAAAAATATTAGAAATAAAAGTTTAAAAAATCAGTATTGCGTTAGTGTTACTTTGTAATTTTTCAGAATATATGTTGGCAACGCAAACTTACTCTGTGTGTCCGTGTCATTTTCTGATGGCATACTTTTGCTGAAGAAAACTTGATATACAAACGGCCTCATTTTTGAATTGCAGAACCTGACTAATAACAATATCTCCACAAAAGTGTAGTTTAGAGCTCTTGTTTGGATCTCCGGGACATCATTATCTGAAAAATACATGACATTAGACAACATCTTCTGTGTCAGTGGTAGACGTGTATAGGTGATGTCAACATGACAATTCTAATATAAAGTTGAGGACACGAAGCACATTACGTTGCAGTGTCAGTCTGATTTTCACTGAACAACAGTTCCCTGTTTTAAAGAATTCTCTTACCCCCGTCATCTACTTGTTCGGGCCGTTGTTTTAAATTTAGAATGACGTCATTTTAATTTGCTTTCTCTTTTTCACAAGAATGATGAAATCATTTAATCCATTTCCTGCACAGTTACTTGCCTTGATGTCTAAGCACTGTCAGAGAACACATGCAACCAGCAATGAATAAAAGTTACTCAAGATTTTTAAGTTTCTTTTACGCTATTTTTACTACGCTCCACACCTTCAAATTCACCTATCCAAACACTGTTGAACCCGCAGATATATTTCTTTTTTTTTTCGGCATAATTTTCTTTGAATCCGTTAGCGTACGTTTCAACATGGTACCTGCATTATTATATCTCCAAAGAGTTCAAGGACCGTTTTATATTTGTCAGGTTGTCTGCAAGCTGTTATACACAACACACTACTCAATATTGAAATATTGACAAGTAAATCAACTTGCGTACATACAATAAATGCATCAGCATGTGTCACTGTTGGATTGGTTGTTATGACGATAAACAACTTGATTGACGGATTACGATAGTCATAAACAGATTTTTGACTGTTGTTTTAACTTAAAATGTTGTTTTACTATATATAAAAATACCGATGTAAAGCAGGTTTGTGATTTTCTGAAGAAGTTTTGTCCTCAAATCATAAAATCAATTGATTGCGACACAAATAAAAAGACGATCGGAAGACTTGGCATGTAAGTGCAATTTAATTTAGCTTTCAAATGATGTAACTAGAAATCGGTTGCATTCAAGGATGGCTTTTTCACATTACCCATTACAGCATTTATCTGTTTTAGAAATGGAGTCTATCATGGCATGGTCTCTGCTTTGAGATCTTTCACTAATAGCTATAAACATATTATGCAAAATCTAACTTACATTGACCATCATACGGAAACACGCAGTCGGACCATGATATAGCAGTTTTTACACTATTCCAAGTTTCTATGGAAACTCCAAAAAGCCAATAATTTATTTCCGTATTGGTCAGATTTATCCACTTGCTATCAGTCTGGGTGTCAATAATTCTCCACTTGCTGTCGTTATGGGTGTCAACATCTTCCCAATGAATGTCCGTCTATTAACAAAATAAATATATTTAATTTACACATTCAATATATCTGAGTTTATAAATGTATCAAATCTTTATCAGTCTTGCGGCAACATCATATTTCTTTACGAAATATATTTTTTTCATATAGTAGGTATAGTTTTTCTATAGTATGTGCAGTTTCATAGTTTTGATATTACCAGATGTTAAAATATCACTTTTTATGATTCTGCTTGGTCCAAATAAGGTCATGAAACATTGTGTAATATCCTCTTTACTGATTGGCTGGGATCGTGGGATAACGTTTCTAACCCCGCCTTCTGGAATGTTTAGTTTTGATGGAACATTTTTGGCGGCCATTTTTTTACTCGACTCACGAAAGGAAATTGTGGAAAAATTATCTCGGCTGTATGAATATGGATATGCTACCCCACAGGGGTTTGTTATGTCATGTATAACAATATCATAACGAGAAAAATGGCGTAACACTATAAGACAAGAACAACAATAAGAAGTAAAACTGTGGTATTGCTTACTTTAGGTTAAACCTGTACTCTAGACCTACTGTTTACCGTATCAATGTAGCATCAGATAGTATTAATCATTCTGATTTGAAAAAATGATTTTGTCGTTATAAAAAGTTAAGTTTATTAGGATGGAAGCTTTTTCTTTGATTTATATTTTGCAAAAAAGTACAATCTACTTTTACTAGTTCAGCTTTGTTTGGGACTGTATTTTATGCACAATAAATGAAGATGCATCGTCCGTCAGAACGAACGAAATTATTCGTTCTTCTTTCTATATGAAAAAAAAATCTATGTGATAAAAAGAATCTCAGATAGGTAACGCTTTAAGATTGAATTCATGAAACTTGTTGAATAATGTTTAGCTCGCCATACAATAAGATTTGAAATAAAATATTAATTAAAGTTAATGTATTATTTATTATGGATCATGTTCTGATTTTGTTGTGTCTTGAAAACAATTATTATTTTAGTGTCTTTCTGTTCATTTTTACTAAACAAATTACTTGCAGCATACAGAATAAATAATAGTTTTTAAAGTAAAATAATCTTCCCATTTTAGAAACATGTACTCTCTTTTAATATGTCATTTTAGTTTGATCAGTTTTTTAACGTACATATCAAGTACATATATATTACATACCACATTGGATGGTGGGCATATTTCTTGACACATATAGCAACATAGAGCCCAAAAATACGTAATTCTGGATATGGCTTGGTTTTGGAAAGATCTGGCAATCCACGTTACCAAATAGTTAATTCCGTGATTCGAAACATTTCGCTCGACGATAACTTTGTCCGGAGGGACAATGTCTGGAATGATAACACATCATGACGAATGAAATGTGCGGTTTTGTCCGTGTTTTGATAGGGCGAATAGGTGAGTGATAGACCTTTTAAAATGAGTTGTTAAAAATATTGTATACTGATAATGAAAACATGTGTCCATTAAATTCGTACAAATATGTTGATAGCAAACAAATTATGCATGTGGTATTTAGTCATTTTTTTTATTTTATCGATTAATACTTGTATCGTCTTTTTCATTGAATTTGTCAATGTCTCCTATCACAAAGAAATACAATACTCTTTAGAAATTTAAGTTATTAATATATAACAATCTTCGGGATAATTATGTTGTCTTTCAAGAAACGAAATTTAAAATGAATCCATCGAATCTCAAAAACTATTGCTACTTACGGTTTTAAACCGAAAATCTATGAAGGAAACAATATTACCTTCATGTATCTCGATTGTATTCATGTTTCTAGAGAAACCGTTATCGTTATATGATGAAATTGAAATCTTGTAGGGTTTTCTGACATCATCCTTTAGCACAAATTCAGCCAAAGACTGGTTACCAGAAGCATTTGTTTCCACGACATTATAATTTTTGTCATGTAACTTGATATTATAGATCAAGTTGGGGGCATTCCATTCCCAAATTGGAAGCGGCTGAAAATGTCAAGAAAAGTTCAGTCATAATTCAAGTATACTTCTTATAATTCATTTTTCTCAGCTTCGATGTTGTAATACAAATTATCGATTATATTATGATAATAAGAGAGCGCATAGAAGATAAATATAGCAGAGGTTTCAAGGCAAATATTCAATACAGATATAATTTTAAGAGTCAATTGAAATCAAATGCTCTAAGTTATAAAAAATGTGTTTTGCGCCTGTAATCATGCATATAAAGTATTTGTCTAATCTACTTATGTTTGACAAGCCCATAACTTGGTACAGTATACGAAAGTGACCATCAGTGTTCTGTTATCTCCAGTTAGAGGAAAGTTAGACCGTATCATTTGGATTATCTGTAATATTATAAGCTGTCCCAAAAAAGACATCGCTCATATTCTCTATCATTTTTGGTTTAAATCCCCACCCAGTCGCTAAAATATTTTATCATAATTTTAAAGTCGTTTCTCTTAAACATTTGATTTTATATAATTCCAGATTTTTGTTGTATTGTAGATATTTGAATTGTGTCACTTATTAAATATGTGACAGAATAAGGCAAGAAATAACTTGGTTACGCTTTAGAACGCTTTGATCATTTTCGTCGTACATTCATACAACGTTACTTTGGGTGAATAATTGTTTTTCTAGGTAAGCAACTAAACTAGCATGTATCTCGTCGTAGATCGCTTGCGCGAGAGACACAAGAAGCACAGCTTGCACGGGTAGTTTACCTTTACTAATAGTCACTCTCTTGTAGATTTAAGGTAAGTTTCTTTTCTAACTGACACACTGGTCTTTTGGATCGTTCTCCTACCATATTGATGTCTATATGCATGTTTATGCGCATGGTCGATCCATGAAGGGTGGACGTGGCCAATACAAGTGGGCCAATCCAGTTCAGGAGAACTGTGTGCTATCTGTATGTATGAATGTGCGGGTATATTAGGCTGTCTGTCTGGCTGTCTGTGTGTCTATATGAAAGATTATGCAACCATCAAGGCCATACAAAGACGAAACCGCTAAATGGTAAATTTGTGTGCATGGTGGTTTTATGAAGAATATGTGCGGTCGATACAAGTATGAGCCAACCCAAGAATTCGGGAGAACTGTGTCGTCTGTCAGTGGACATATTTGCAAATTTATACAAATATTTATGAATGATACGGCTGTACAAACGACCCAAGTCATACGTCTGTTTTAATTGATTGTTGTTTCAACTGAATACAAATGAGTAATTTTATTTATGAGATTATGTGAATCTCACGTTCATAACAGGAGATTATTTGAATCTTATTTTCATTCCATGACTTTATTTGAATCTCCCTTTCATTACATGAGATTACATAAGAGTATTTGAATCTTACTTTCATTACGTGAGATTATATGAATCTTACCTTCATATATAAAAATACTTGAATCTTTTTTCCTATTTGTGAATGTTTGGATAGATAGAGTAATTGAATGAGACGTATGTTTAGAGAGTGAAAAGAATCGCTGTATGTGTATAGTATACATATTTTATTAATTTATTCATAACTTTCAATCTTTCATCACATTGTGTGTGTTGTCATTTGATCGAAGCATCCATTCAGTTATATTCCGTTACATCTTCATTTCAGATTTGTGATCGAATATTTAGTACAATTTGGGATTTAATTCAAAATATAGTAAGTTCCTTTTGAATTTTTATTTTGTATTCAATGAATTAATTATTTGTTGAATTTTACAAAACTAGATGGTTTTACTCTTTCACGGAGATAATATCCGATGCTTTCAAAATGAATCATCATCATCATCCACCTTCTCTACTTGACACTAGTTCACATCTGTTGAATTGCCAAGATGACGACAAAGATCATCTTGAACATCATATGAGTGTTCTTGCTAAAACAACTCGGGGTCTTTTATATGTGTCATGATAGACCCAGCGTATTTCAAATAATACAGAGACAACAAGCTTGAAGACAACCAAACACGTGGTACAATCTAAAGCAGTGATTCCCAAAGTGGACGGTAACGCCCCACTGGGGGTGTTGGCATTATATAAAGGGGCGGTACGAGGTAAGAGGTCGACAGGGGTGTGTTACGAAGCTAAGGGGCGGTAGGAGCAAAAAGAGAAAAAGTGAACCTGGTGGTGGAAATACCTCATTTCGTCTTTGCTCTCTTTTGATCATTTATTTTTCTGTTTGACGCGCTTTTTATGCTCGCCGTTATAAACCAACGCTATCATTAATTAACCGCGCTGTTTTTGAATCAAAGCCAGTATAAGCCCGCGCATGTATCAGCCGTGCTCTTTTGTGCGCACCCTTATTGACCTGTCCTACCCCTGTAAAGGAATCTTCCGCGCTAGATCATTGTCCTGTTGGTAGTACTTCCTGTGATGCAGGGATTCAGGGCTGCAGAGTGTAGAGTGTAGACTGGCTCAATACCAGACTAGCACGTTATAATGTTTTAACAGTCCTTATTTTTTATTATCAATATAACTTATCTGAAATATGGATTTATACCATCATCAAAGAACTTGCAGCTGCCAATGTGTCTGGTTTGTGAAAAGATATTTTCTAATAAAGCTATGAAGCCTTCCAGACTGATTGATCATTTGAAGAAAGTACATCCTGACAAGCTAGACAAAAACTTAACTTTCTTTGAATCACTTAGCGATAAATTTCAAAACAGGTCAACGCTGTCAAGCATGTTTTTTAATAGTTCACAACAAAACACTGATGGTTTGCGTGCATCATGCAATATTTCACTGTTGATTGCTAAGGCTGGCAATCCACACACAACTGGCGAAGAATTCATTCTACCAGCGATTTGTGAAGTTCTGAATACTGTTCTGTATAAGTCTTCACACGATGATATTAAGACGATTCCTCTAAGCAACAATTCAGTACTAAGAATCCTAGATGAAATGGCTGACAATGTAGAAGATATGTTATGCAGCATACTAAGGTCAACCGAGTTTTCATTGCAACTGGATGAATCAACTATGCCAGGGAAAGAATCTCTGCTTCTAGCATATGTTCGCTTTCTTAAAGATGAAGGTTTGGCTCACTAATTGTTATTTGCAACGAGCTGGAAGCAGACACTAAAGGGGAGTCAATATATCAAGTTGAGAAAAGGGGATTCCACTGACAAATATACTTGGTTGTGCAAGTGACGGAGCACCATCGACGACTGGTCGCCACCATGCCATGGGTTTCTTGCTTTCCTGAACAAAAAGATGCCAAATTTATTTTCTATTCATTGTGTCATTCATCGCCAGCATCTGTTTGCAAAAAACCTTAGTGATCGCCTGCACAAGTCATTACAAACTGTGATTACTGCTCTGAATAAGATTAAAGGTCATGCTCTCAAAGATCGACTATTCCACAAGCTCTGTGTTGAAAATGATGAAGATTTTAAATGTTTGTTATTTCATACTGAAGTTCGTTGGTTCTCCAAAGACAACTGCCTGAGGCGCTTTTACGACCTTTTTGAGACTGTTGTGGAGTTTTTTCAAGACCGGGAATCCTGTCTCAGTGTGGAACTCAAACAAATTAAGCACGATGCTGCTTATTTAACAGAAATATTTTCAAAGTTGAATGAGATTAATCTGCAGTTGCAAGGAAATGAGATGACTCTTATTAAAGCCATGTCTGTTATCTCTACGTGTATGTCAAAGTTACTTCTATTCCAGCGCAATATGGACCGTCGTGACCTATATCAATTTCCAACCTTGTCTGAGCTGAAAGATATAGGAGAAATACAAGATTATGATCTGCATCTGTATTGCGATCATTTGGATATGCTGAATAAAAATATGTCTCAGCGATATCAGGATCTTCTATCATTGGAAATTCCAGATTGGGTGATAAATCCATTCGCAGATATTGAGCAAGTTGGAGTAATGAAGGAAGAAGTAATTGAGCTACAAAATGACACTGAGCTCAAATCAAACTTTAAGTGTAAGAAATCGTACCAAGAGTTTTGGTTACAGAAGGACATTTCCACCCGCTTGCCAGCGTTATGGTCTGTGGTTAAGAAGCTTCTTGTTGCATTTACATCATCGTATCTGGCAGAACGTGGCTTTAGTGTTGTCGCCCACCTTCTTTCCAAGCAAAGAAATCTACTCCAAATTGTTAACTCTGGTTATTTGCGACTCAGGTTAACTTACTTTAAACCGGACATTGGGGCAATAATCTCACGTCATCAAGCCCATCCGTCAACATTAAGCAACTACTGAACTGTCAGGAACTTAAGATGAAGAATCGATTAAGTACTTGGGTTCCAGGAATCTAGTATAATATATAATCTATTGTAGCTTCTTACATTACTTTCCGACTTTCAATTATAATTCATAATTATTAAAACAATACGATGTGACTATACTAATAGGCCTATGTGATTAAATTAAAATGAAACGTTACTTTATATAATATAGGAATAGATGTAGATGGGGGCGTTGTGGGTAGGTTTCTTGAGCCAAAGGGGCCTTGGCTCTAAAATGTTTGGGAACCACTGGTCTAAAGTTTAGTGTGTGTGTGTGTGTGTGTGTGTGTGTGTAGTCTGTAAGTTTGTTGAACGACTCAAAGCATTTATTGGTGATTTCATTTCAGTTCACAAGTGCTTACTTTCCAGTAGATGTACAGGCAGCTTGTTTTTTTCTCCGTACAATTAGCCACTTCCGTGAAGGATCCATTAGTAATGTCTGGAGCTTTGTCGGGTGCTGTAAAATTTCAACAGGCAATGGAATACGCAATGGTCACAATCATGTGATGCAAATGTTTGAATTATAACAGCAAAGTGGATGATCTCTTAAAGCTATATTAAGGTGACTGATTAATGTTGAAGCGACTGAAGAATGAATCAAAATTATTTCATACTAATATTTATTAATGTGTGTGTGTGTGTGTGTGTGTGTGTGTGTGTGTGTGTGTGTGTATTCATGTATGCAGTGTGGTAGTTTATTGTGATGTCTAGAACTTAGGCATTATGCCGCAGACATGTAGTATGATGGTCCACCCAGTCACATTATCCTGACATCAGGCCTACCAGTCCTAACACTAACCTCTTCATGATGAGCGCCTAGCGAGGATTCTATTAGTACCATTTTTATAGGTTTTTAGTATGACTCGGCTGGGGTTGGAACCCGAGACTTCCCGCATCGGAGTTGGTAGTCTGGTTCCCTGCTTAGTATGCTCCTTGCGTTTGCACTCAGCTATACTATAGGCATTAGTATACCGGAGTGCAAACGCAAGGATCATACTAAGCAGAGACCCAGACTACTGAGTTAGACGCTCTAATCACTAGGCCATCAGAGCGGCCCCATTAACGCAAGAATGGGCAAAAAGATATTATGTTGGCAACTGGTTTTAAAATCTTGATATTAAATTTTATAAAAAGATTTGCACGCTTTCAAATATAGTTATCACCGGAAAACTTGTGAGTGTGTTAAAGGCATTGACCTGACTTATGTATCTGCTCTAATGTGTTTTGTATAGATTATCATAAGAAGTTTTTATTTTAGAGATTTGGGTGGGTCAATATACAGTTATTCATTTGATTGGTCATGTTTAAATCCGGCTTTAACTGAAGCCAATTAGACACTGATTTCATGTCTTAAGTCCATATTTTTGGTTAGTGAAATTAATCGAGGATAGATTCTATTTGATTACCATATATACTCGCTTATTAATTCAGTCCAACTGTAAAACTGCACAGACCCAGCTTTGCCATCCCATACCCCATAATGCGCCGGCAGATCTGAGTCTGTGCAGTTTGTTAGAAGTAATCGGTAGAATAAAAAATATAGACCATGATCTGCTTGGGTATTATACTACAGCAGATCAGGATCTTTGTTGTTTGCAATTTTTCTTGACTTATAAGTCTGTACATAAGGTACTCGAATTTTACCTGTCGGACGAGTTTTGTTCCTTACTACAGTCGCTTCGCTCCAGTGCATGCTACTGAACCATCGACAGGATATGTTGACTGTGTAGTATGTATAGCTCCGCAAATTGCTAATTGTTGTGGACATCTTTTCAATATCGCTTGTAAAATTCAGCAGCTTTGCCTCCTGTATAAATGAAGCAAATACTGTGATTCATGTGGCATTATCTTAATATGTTTACTTATTTATATACGCGTGGTCTTTGTAGCTGCCAAATACAACGACATTATCTAAAATAAAACAAAATAATCATCTTTATATATTAGTCGAAATTGACCCCCAAAAAGACTAGCCAGATGAATATAAAATCTTAAGCCATTAAACAATATAATTTAGTCGTCTATAATTGAAAGATAAATCACACACGATGACTTATCTTTTATCGTGCAAATAAATGCATCCTTTATTTGTGACTGTAGATCAGTTACTAAAATTAGATATATACTGCAAAATCCTCCTGCATGTATGTATATTTATTATATGTTCATATTTGTTTCCGTTTTCAGAATTGCATGTATGTATATTTATTATATGTTCATATTTGTTTCCGTTTTCAGAATTGTGCAATATTTTACGGTATTGAACACCATATTGCATGATACGTAATACAATATTAGTATAGTGAACACCATATTGCATGATACGTAATACAATATTAGTATAGTGAACACCATATTGCATGATACGTAATACAATATTAGTAGAGTGAACACCATATTGCATGATACGTAATACAATATTAGTAGAGTGAACACCATATTGCATGATACGTAATACAATATTAGTATAATGTATTGGGAACTACTTAATACATATAATAATAATGATACGTAATACAATATTAGTATAATGTATTGGGAACTACTTAATACATATAATAATAATGATACGTAATACAATATTAGTATAATGTATTGGGAACTACTTAATACATATAATAATAATGATACGTAATACAATATTAGTATAGTGTATTGGGAACTACTTTGTAAACAAATCATGTACACTTATGTGGTAGGCGCTTTACGTTTTGTTTGATTAAATTTGTTTCTGAATGAACTAAAGCTGTTTGTAGAACTGCAACATGTCTGCTGCTATTGCAATATTCCGTGTTAACCTTTTTGATTCAACGTTTCGGATTTCGGCAAGCCATATATGCCACATCGGTTATACAATTGCTGGAGTCCTGACAAATAGCAATCAAGTGACAACGCATAATTGTGTCGTCTTGAGCTGGTAAAAAGAATGTCAAAATATATACTTAGTTTTACATCCTGAATGTTTTCGAAATTTACTTTCTTAGTTCTGTAAATCCGAATTACATGAACTATGTCATGGGTTCTCAACCTTGATTCGACATTTCGAAATAGTACTGTAATTTCGACTATACTTCAAGTGCAATAACATCCTCCTTACTGCATTCCAAATGAAATGAACATTGTATTGCATGGTGTTATTTTGATAATTACAATTTAAAGAGTTCATATGTTTCCCACATTAGGATTCCAAACATTTAATGACAGAACAGAAACACTCATACAGATGAGTCAACACACTGTTCCCTCGCTGCTCACTTCATGTAGAACTGACTAAGAATTCGTTAAAACGGGACGCTACCAAATGCGCATGCTCAATGTTTTTTAAACTATATATATATATATATATATATATATATATATATATATATATATATATATATATATATGTATGTATGTATGTATGTATGTATGTATGTATGTATGTATGTATGTATGTATGTATGTATGTATTACTACTTTTGTTTTCCTCTGATTATTCTTCCTTTCTCCACCAAAAATGCCATCAGCATCTTCATCTGTTTCCTGGGTATATTGAGTGAGTTAGGAAAACGGTCTTTCCCATATGAATAATTTCTCTTCTACCTGTTTAAAGAATTGGGTATTACATTAAGTAAAGATTTGTCATGAGCGAGCGTGTATTCTAGTACAAACCCAGAATGTATCCCATTGTGAATTCCAGGAAACCAGGCATGTACTGTTTTCGAAGTAAGGTTTCCTTGCTTTCCAGGAAATGTTCAGCTCGTTCACTTTTGATGCCTCTGCGTAGTTGATCTCCACCGGATTCAGTTTGACTGTAACAAATCGAAGGGTTGATATTGGTTTGGAGTGAATGATGCTACACTCCCTTAAGTAAATGTGTGTACGTACAGAATTTGTTTACTAAATTACGGGTGCCACGTATCATGAGTCTGTAATTCAACAAAAAGAAGCAATTTTGGCTTTATAAAAATAATTTAACACGAATTATATCCACGACCTGAAAATATCATATGATCCATTAATTAATATGGTGTTTAAGGCATATCAGCACATGAAAGACAATTTTGTCTCGAGGAATTCTGAGAAAAGTGCATTGCCCAAAGACACGAACGGCAACCAACATAGGATGGTCTTGGCAATATTCAAACCCACGACCTAATGATTAATGGAATCCAGCATGCTGATTCACGAGGTACCACTCCACATTCGTATATTGAACACGGGTGAATTTGATGATAGCCAGGGGTTGCCGAATTTGGTTGAACTAACGCTCACGTTTCTTTAACAAAATGAATATGTGTATTTTGAGGAATGTTTTCAGACATATTCGTTTCGTTAAAAATATACATCTGGTTTAACCACCATCTACGTACCTCTGCTACTGTTCAAACAACTGAAATGGAGGTCTACATGGTTTGAAAGAAAAATGCTACCAAATGACTTTGTCTGAAATTTTCTAATAAGTAAAAGGCCGTTACAGCAAGTATTGTACAAATAAAGTAAGTAGTTCTGTGATTAAGATGTCCATTCCTCTACTAAACATATCAGGGTCGACATCATATTTGTATGCCTAATGCCATATAATCCACCAGCAGGCTTTGGTCCACGACGTTTTGTTCAGTTCATTAATTTGAATTATCGACAAAGACACTAATGGTAGTAAAGTCAGTGCATCAAATTTAATGTTCAGCACTATGTTGATTCGCTGGCTATGAATAAATACTTACGTAATCAATATTTATTTATAAGATTATATCAAGGCAGTGTGCTTTAATGATAACAAAAACCTATCGCTTTATGTCTCAAATATTTAACTATGTAACTTCACCATCTTTCATTAATGTTTACTTAATTTTCACGCTAAACTCGATTTTCTCAACTCAGATTGCCAACCAAAGTACTTTGAACTCATAAAACTATTAAGGTTTGGGTTCCGCTAAAACAATTTGATGTTTTATATATGTGTTCGGTATGTACGATTCTGTCTGAGCACATCTCTGATTATTAAATCAGTTAAAATCAATTTTCACAATAAAAACCTGATTAAGCAGGGTCAAGGTATATGGAACGTGAACGGTGCTCACCTAAGCGATAATGACCGAATTCACACAAAACGAGCAATCAAACATTTTTAGTTACTTAGAAAAGCTAATATAATTAATTAAAAATATGTTGAAATACTATGGTACAATTAATAAAATACATAGTGAATGGATTTATATTGAATATAAGTACAGGACAAAGATTTCAAAACTTAAGAGGACAACATATGGAAGAAGAATATGACTAAATACAAAGAAACATTACAGAAAGTACTAAAATTGGAGCTGGAAAATTTAGTGACATATATAAAAAAAGAATAAGTATCAACAGAAGGTTTGAACTTAGAAGAAGGAAAAACAAAAGATGGACAAACTCAAAATAAATAATAAAATTGCATTTAATTTTAAAATAAGAAATAATAAATGAAGTACAGGATACTACTAAAATGTATACACATCTCAACAAATTGATCCTAATATAAAGGATCATTACGCCTATAATACAAAGTTAAATAAAATAACAGATGAAGTATAAATAATATGTGACAGAATCATCAATGTAGATTAAATATGTCCTTGCAGTCAAATCCCTTGAAAAATGTAAAGCGTTGCGATCTGATGGTTTTACATCCGATTTTTATATAAAGTTCCAGTAATAATTAATTCCGATATTAGAACTTTTGTACACTATAATATTGTCTTTGTTTTGTTTTTTTATGGTTTAACGCCATTTTTAAGCACATTATAGGCTATACATGGCTACCAGTATTAATGGTGGAGGAGGAGACCAGAAAAACCCCGGAAAGAACCACCGACCCACGAGAAGCTACTGGCAAGCTTTCTCACATAACTACATTAGCTGCTAATATTGTCTTTAAAAGAGAAGAATGACCAACTGTATGAAAAAAGGGATACATTTATCTATATAGGGATAGGCGAAAGGGAGACCATTGAAAATTGCAGTCCTATAACCTTAATTAATACAGAATATAACATATTGTGTAAGATATTAACTCTTAGATTAACTCCATGTATAAAATCATTTGTAGACCCCAACCAAAGTTATGACGGTTTTATTAAGAAATATTTTCAATAACACTCTCTCCCTTGGCTCCATCATTGATTTGCTGGAGCAGAGGGGTGAGAAGGTAGCCATGCTTTTCGATCATGAAAAGCCTTTGATCGAATATATCATGGTTTTATTTTTTAAGTTTTAACTAAATGTGGATACTGCAATAATTGTATCGACTGGATCAAAGCCATGTATAATGGAATTTCATCTAAACCAGTGCTTAATGTTGAATTGACGGGGAACATCCAAATAGAAAGATCGTTGAGGCAGGGATGCCTCCTATCAATACTCGTACATATTCTGGCTTTTGAAGCGTTAAATACAAATATTTAAACAAATAAAATAAAGACGGTATAAGAATTTCCAACATGGAGAGGGAGTATAAAACCCTTTTCCATGCGGATGATTTTACAAATTTGTTCCGAAATGGATACTCCTTTAATCACCTTATATAAATATAATAAATTATATAAGAAAAGTATAGACTTGACTAATAATACATGAAATGTTATAGAAGACTAAACCATCCACTTTGTATGGAACAAAACCTTTCACTATCTCCCAAAAGGTTCCTCTATAAAGTTAAAAAAGAGGGAGGTTTTTTATCTACCCTATTACGATAACAAACAAAAGGCAAATGAGATTAATATAATGAAACGTTTAAAAACCAATTTCCAATATTCATGGGAAGCAATGTATGTATATTTATACGGATATCTAAGCAAACAGTAGGATTAAATTTATAAAACAATAACAAATTACTAAGTAATTACTAATCATATAGTAAGCTATTAGCAATTGTAAACGGGTGAGTGAAATCATATGTAAGTATAGAGATTTAACAGAATATTGGGTAAAACATCAAGATTTTAAAACTTTTTTGAACAGAAACTTAATGAACATCTACTAAAACATACAAAAATGCCATTATGAATAAGAAATCCAACGTTAAATTGGAACAAAATATGGAATAAATTGGATGGAATTAAATAGCTCTCTAACCAAACAAATATGTTTTATTTTATCATGATGCTAGATTACTTGAGAGGAAGTTTTCAATAGTTTTAAATAGTTTTTAATAGACAAAATATCCCTCCATGTAATCTCTGTGGCCAAAATTTAGATTGAAAACACACTTGATCTGACACTGCGCACAAACGGCGGTTGCAAGAAATTAAATAAAAATGCCTTAATTCCAAAACAAGGTTTAGCGGAAGATAGCGACTTCCTATATGCTAATGAAATCAATGATGATGAACAGTATGAAGACTTGAAAGATTTTAACATCAACATTATACAATCCAAAAGAAGAGATATGTTTTAATTTGTTTTAATTTAATACATCGTTGTAAAAGTATAAGGGGGGACGAGTGAGGGATTAATGCTGGTTTATCACCCCATTTGGGGTTGATTCCACCCAAGTGCAGGGTCAGTGTCCAGCTCTGTACCCTCCACTATATCCTCACCACCATTATTCTATGATCAAAATTCCATTTATTAACTATAAAAGTTAATACAGTTCATCTCATTACATGGCACAGAGATTTAAATGTAAATATGGATACCTCTATAGAAAATTGAATCTCATACAACGAGAGGAGAGATAAGGGTCGAGTGGGGAATGGAAATTGTTTATAGCACATTATGGGCGGTTCCAGCCAAGTGCATGGCCAGATCCACTCCCTAACGCCTTCCCACAGTCACTCACCTCACTCCCATCTATTGTATTCAAATTTTAAACATAATACAAATCTTTTTTATAAACTAGGTTACTTTTGACTCAAAATTAATCTTTTTTCTCTTTTTACTTCTTTCTTCTTTTCCCAAGCCACAAAGAGGCTGACCATAACATCCTATACTATAATAAATCAACTAACTTTAATACTACTATCTCGTAGTAACCTCTAACAACTTTAGATATACCAAACAAAAGGGACAGGGTATTGACCATACTGAGTAAGGAGCGCATAATGGAGTGATACCGATGCTACACGGCTAACGCGAGGTAGTACGGGTCACAACTGATCTCCCAAAAGGTACGGTCATTAAAGAAGAACATCACGAAACCACAAAAACAATGTGATTATAGAAAATGACTAACACCTACAAGATATAAATAAACATATACAGAACACGCACTCCTTCAAATTATTTGAAATCAATCTACTTTATTTTCATGTTTCTTATATATTTTCTTTAATAAACAAGATATAAATCTGGCATGCAAATATAAAATTCCTATTTAAGAATTTTGGATCCTACCAGACCATTTTTTTTTTCTTATTTCTTGACAGCCCTTTAAATAAAGACAACTGTAATAAAGATTTGATCTATCACTATGCCGTCCATACAGAAATACAATCACACACACAACAATATAGCATTATACTCAAAACAAACTCTGGACAACACAGATCTAAGGCAAAGATCACTAAACTAAAGAGACTCCGAAAGCCAGCCTAGGTCGCTATAAGAGTCTAAATAATAATGCTAATAATAATGAGGACTTTGAATAGAGCCTAATCTTTAGAAGCTCTAAGCAACTTAACAACATACATAATGATATGACTACCAAGAAAAATAAAATATTTAAAAAAAAAAAATTAAAAAAAATAAAAACACCATGGAATTAGAAAACATAATATATGCTGAAAATATTTAAGGAGGAAAACATTGTTAGGTCTTAAGTTTGTTCTTGCAGTCAAAATAGGTATGTTTTAAGAGCACACTTGAAAGGAATCACTGTGTCTTTGTGTCGAAGTTCAATTGTTGCAATGTGAAAGTACTGTCCAGAGGAACACCTAGGTTTTGTACTGACTGTGTGGATTTAATGTTGGTGTTGCTGAAATTTATTGTTTGAGGTAAAGGATGTGAATTTGAAGGTATATGTGTTGTAATCAGAATGGCCTCAGTTTTATCATCATTCATCTGCACTAGTATAAAACGGTGCAATAAACCCTAATCAGAAATCTAAAAAATATTCAAAATTCTTTGTTTTTGTTTTCATGTACAAAATCACCATGAATGGAAAAACAGACATCAAACAATTTAATATCCATGAATCGATGTTCATTCTATGATGAGAATCTGAAAGTAACCACACCAATAAATGAATGCAAGCAGACAAATTAGAATCGCAGAATATTTATTTAAAAAAAAAAACATAGAATTATTAGGACAGACTTTTTAGTAAACTTAATAAGATTGGAATGTTCTCTAAATTGTATTAAAAGTAGAATTTTATACTAATGTATATTGAAAGTAATTTTCTACTAAAATATATTGACATTAATTTAATTTATTTCTATATCACAACTATATACTATTTTAATAAAATGTGGCCCTTACGAGTAAAAGCAAAACTCTCTTGCATTTTTACGATTCTCTAGCATTGTAAAGTCAGCAAATGAAATACACTCGGTATGGTACATAGATTACGGACTACACATTCGTAGAATTCCATTTTAGTGAGTAAATTAGTAATATAGCAAACTTCATGTCGAGTGACGTAAAAACATGGGCGATCCTGTGTATTGGAGATGAGAGATGTGTTTCTAAAACTTAGTAATATATGTATATTAATTATTTAAATAAAGTTCAATTATTCTGAAGTCAGAAAGACTGGCCTCTCTAATTACAGATTCCCGTATCTCATTCCCCAGATGTAGCTGCATGTCATCATCATAGTGACATGCTCTTTTTAGAGAGCCTCTCTCTCTCTCTCTCTCTCTCTCTCTCTCTCTCTCTCTCTCTCTCTCTCTCTGTTATGGAAATCAGCATCTTCAGCAGTTTCTGAGAAAAGGCATTCTCGTAAAAGAATTAGCAATAAAAAGTTTTAGAAAAGGTAAATATAAGTACAAACATAAGCTCCACCCAAAACGCCAACGTTTTCTAGCCTAAGAATCATATTCAAAATGATGTTATCAAATGTTAGTTGCTTACCTATTTTAGGGCCTGCATTTACAGTATAGTTCCACATTTTCAAACCAAATACGTTCTTCCCCGACAAAATCATCTGAAAGCATAAGTAGACTATGAATAATATGAAAAGTCTAAATAATTGAAGAAAGAATTCAGATCCCAATCTTGAAACTAATTATTTTTTTCCTCTCTTACGAAATATCTCCCATCAAAATTAGATGTCTCGTGTCTTCATTAACTTAAACAGTATAATTTTACGTCCACCCACTGCCAGCGTCTGGTTAAAATAACAAAGAGATCTTTATTTGAATAAAAGACACAAATTTATACAAAGAAATTAGAAAGGAGAATGAAAAAAATTTGTGAAGAATTTTAATATCCATCATAACCTATTTCATTTTATGTTTTTTTTTTCTTCAAAATCTACCTGTTTTAGCAATTCTTCATATATATTGCACCTATTGCTAACAGCATACATAGCCAGGCAATAAGTTTTGCATTTATCAACATTTGTAACATTTTATATTTGATATATCATGCTGTTTCTCTCAAATAATTATCAGGCACATGAGTTTGTGCAAGTGGCAATAGGGTAAGTCAGCAAAAGTTGAAACTATTTCATATACATTCCTCTTTAAATAGCAAATGTCATTTCAGAATAGTTTGTTTTTTATGGTTTAACGCCATTTTTCGGCACAATATAGGCTATACATGGCGGCCAGTATTAATGGTGGAGGAAGAACCCTGAAAACCCATTGAAAGAACCACCGACCCACGAGAAGCTACTGGCAAGCTTTCTCACATAACTACATTAGCCGAATCTTAGACTCGAACCCACGCAGACAGAGGTGAGATGGCAGTGATCCGTAACGGACAGCGCTTTAGACCACTTGGCTACTCGGGGCCCCCGTTTCAGAATAGCAATAAAGAGTTAAAATTATTTCAAAAACATATACAGTTTTAGTTTAAAAGTTTTTATCCTAAAAGGCACATTTTATGATGTGAAATTAACGTTTATGGTTGTAATTAAAACTAACCATGAAACAGAAGATAACCGATCTAGTAAATTAAAAACCTTTGCCTACACGCTATTTCTGTTGACACAATCAATGTATTGACACACTCCATGTATTAACACGATCCATGTATTAACACAATCCATGTACTGACACGATCCATGTAGTAACACGAAGCATGTACTGCGAGTGCAGTCAGTCATACCAGTACATATAAGTACGTATGTATGTACGTATGTAAGTATATATTGGTATTTCAGATGGTCCACATTATTGTCTTCAATTTGATTCTTCCAATTATATTTCAGTGTAATCGGAGGTCGGTTAACATCGTTTTCACGAAGATATGTATCGACAAGTGGAACAAAATCTTGTATGTTCTTGTCAAGTATAACATGCACAAGTGACAATCTCATCCACGTGTATAATGGTATAGTACAAAGTATGATAAACGATCGTGGGCTTAATCAGTCAACCGTTGCCATGGGCGTAGCCCTTGCACATGTAGTAATCACGCCCTTTCTGCGTTGCACCCGCGTCCAACCCAAACTTGTACTGCTGACACATACAGTTTCAGAAACGTGTATAGCAATAGTACAATAAATATAAACAATTGTGGTAGTAGACGGTGATCAGATAACGTGGGGCTTAACAGTGAATGATGGCTGTGGTCGTGGATATTGTGATTGTGAACAGCACAGCGTTGTACCTGTGATTGTGCGTTGTACACGTACTTGTCAGTTGTACTTGTATCTGGTACTTGTAACGTCACCGGACAATCTCATAGACGTGTAATGAGCAGTGTTATAATGGCGGTCCTGTTGACTATTGATCTATGTTGAGATCTTCTACCCAATACAACCTAGCTCTGGCATGTACGTGTCATAGTAACTTTCATGGGGTTTGTGAGTAACTGTCGTGAGTTCTTATCTGTGCGTGCGTGATATAATATGATACTATGATTATATAGATAATATGAATACCCCAAAAGATGCATTATCACTCTACTGCTGGGTGCACATGCATTCAAAGTTGGCTAGACCCGCTTGCTGATATGTTACATTGATAACTGAGCTTAGTGGTTTGTTTTACTTGGACAAGCATTAGCCTTTTTCTGTCAAGTTAAGTAAAAACAGCAAGCCTCGAATGTAATTCGCTGCCTTTGAGAACTATATTGAGAACTACTTGTTGTGGTAGGAAATGTTCTCAACCGACGTTTATAGCGAGCGCGTGTGCTAATTTAAACGTAAATGGCAAATAATTAAGATCAAAGTTATTGCATGAAATTATTCACAATTTTTTTTTGATTACGTATACACTAGACGAGCTTTTGTGGTCTTGAAGTTTCGCTTCAGTCTGTGTTTGTACAAGCCAAAGTGAAAATGATGGGTTACATTCTGGGAATCAGATAGTTCATCCTGAAGTCTTTGCCTGTTTTAGCTGGAGTACTAGTTCTTTAAATTGAGTGGTGGCAGTATATTATGATAAAGGTATATTATGATAAAAGTATATTATGATAAAGGTATATTATGATAAACGTATATTATGATAAAGGTATATTATGATAAACGTATATTATGATAAAGGTATATTATGATAAAGGTATATTATGATAAACGTATATTATGATAAAGGTATATTATGATAAAGGTATATTATGATAAAGGTATATTATGATAAAGGTGTATTATGATAAAGGTATATTTTGATAAAGAAAACAGGGTAACCAGCTGCACGTGTGACGATCCCCTAACGCCAAATTATGTTAAGCAAATAACTACTTTTAGATGTCTTAACACCTGAATTAGAAATGCTAACTTGATAGTCCTCATCCTGAATGAAATCCGGATATCTCGGAAAATCACACCATGACGAAGAGAGGAAGTCGCAGGCTCCATTCGGCTGTGGATACGATGGACAACACTTCCATTCTCTTTAACAAAATATTCATCAAAATATATGTCAGAAACTGGTATGTCAAGAACTTAATTGAACCAAAGTATGTTTTGCATTATGATATATCGAATGGCCTTTCATTAAGTTATCTTAATCAAAGTGTACTATTTACATTGACCACGAGCTTATCAATGTTACTGCACATACATGAATTCAAGATCTAATCAGGATAT
Source organism: Unio pictorum (assembly GCA_030141615.1). NCBI lineage: Eukaryota > Metazoa > Mollusca > Bivalvia > Unionida > Unionidae > Unio > Unio pictorum. The sequence continues at coordinate 395,650 of JARLTB010000219.1, read as the reverse complement.
AACGGAATCGAGGTGGTGCCCCTGATTAACAAAAAGATATACCGATACATTATATTGTATATTTTTGTAAGATTTTTAACCCGAAGATTATTAACCGAACTTTATACGATGAAGGTGAATAAACGTGCTATTTCCTGTTTTGTTATCACAATTCTACGACACGAATCGTTTGTCATTAACATAATACAAAAGAATACATAAATCATTATATTTGCTGGAATCAAACCTTTTACTTAAAAAGTAATATAATAAAATAATTTACTAAAAATTATCTTTAAGTTTAGAAATCAGCATGTAGTGAAACTGATCGCAGCCTTACAAATTAAATTCATTAAAATGAAATCAAAATACCTACGACTTATTAAATATATTGTATTGAAGTTTCCAAGAAGTTATAGTGTCATTTGATCTCCAGCTGCATGACATGTTGAAGAAATTGAAAGAGATGCACTCGAAATTTCCTGGCTGCTGAGGCAAATCTGGAATTAATAAAATAATTTTTAAAAATGAAACATCCTAGAATCGACACTGCAACTTGAACATCTTTTTATGTTTATGTCGTTTTCAAAAGTGGATGCGAATTGTTTAAACTATGCTAAATCTAGTCTAGAAATATGAGTAACAACTGCAATGAATTCAGGTTGAGGTGGCTACCATGTACTATTTTATACTGACAGCTCCAGACTCTATTATCGCTCATTGTAGGATACTGATCTTAACGAGTGGCACTTTAACATGTCGTATGTAACTCAAAGCTGAAGAAAGTGGCTGATCCAAAAACACAATGTATTTTTTTGTATGTGTGTTCTCTAATCAGGTAGTCATAGGATTTATGGAAAAGAAACTTAATGACGATGGGGGAGAGGGAGGGGCACAGGGAGCGAAGCTCCTGCGCTTTAAACGTTTCCAAGGGTTAATAAAATATCTAACTGTAAAGAAAACTTACTCAAGGAAACGTTCCGGTCGTTTCGCGCTCATGTGTATTTTGTTTTGATTGACTTTCGAACACCCAGTCACACTTCCCTGTCCTCCACCTACCTACCCAATCTGGCCCAGAAATATACGCTAGGTTGTCATTGCTATACGACCACTACCTGATAGCAGCGAAATAATAACTTGTTTAAACAAGATATTTTTTCGTTTAACAAGATAATATCTTTCTTAAATATAGAATTTTATTTTGAACAAGATAGTATTTCATTTAAGCAGGATGATTTCTTCTTTAAAAAGACATTATTTCGTTTAAACAATATGACATTTTGTTTAAGCTCTGTATTATCTGTTTCAAAAAAGATATTATTGTGTGCGCTGGACGTGCTTTAAGGTTGTGGTAATTTATGTTATCCATTCTTTTTCTCTTCGGTGGCGCTATGCATATATGAATTTCAGGGAGAGTGCTCATTGTAAGGTGAAGTTGCTTACATTTGCAACACTCACAATGGAAAAAATGTATGTATACCTAAAATTTAATTTTGTGTACTGTGACAGAAAGGTTTTCAGATATTGTACTTATTGGAAATTGTACCTGATCTAAGCACAAATTTTGCACTTATTAAAATAGGGAAAATGAATTTTGCCGTACTAAAAATACCAGCTTCTAACAGTGGAAAGAAAGAATTGCCACACATATCATATTAACAAAAGTTATCAGCTCTTTTTTTCGCAATTTAACTCTATGTCCATGAAAGTGAAAAGAAAAAAAAACAAGCGGAGTTTGTAGCATGATTCAAGTGATGCACATCTGAAGCAAGGCAATGCTGAATATTCCATAACCCGTATTAGACCCATCAATCAAACGCCAAAATAAAGGGAATTAAAGGTTCTTATAACAATATGTAAAATATACAAGGCCTTCTTTCAAATAGCCATTATAAACGGTGATGAAACCAGGGGAAGTTGTTTTCTTTTTAACTATAGAGCGCCACCGTATATGCCGATATGAATCGTTCTAATTATTACGACCAATCAAATCTATTTCAGTAACATGTAACAGTGTTAAGGCAACCGTTGCAAATTATTGTATGGTTGTCAATGCTATCATTTTACAAGAAAGATCTCACATTTAAAATCACAAACAACCGATAGATACCTCCAACGAGAATTGTTTTCCAACTGTGGACTGATAACGTACAGTTGCCATGGTAACATTGATAAGTTCCACCATCTTTATTTTGGGCATTTTTTACAAGAAGCTCTACAGTCGTACTGTTGACTACGGAGGACGGTGAAAGGAATTGCCTGTCTTTGTGACGGAAGAACAAGTCTTTTGCATTTACGGAAGAATCCATAGATGTACACGAGATGATGATGTCATCTCCCGATAGGTAATATTTCTTTGTCGAGTCTAAAGCTGTGCATGGAAGAAATGTTTTTATCGCATTAACATCTTTCATCTTAAATTTAACGGATACGCTAAATAATACAGTTATATTATTTGGTAACAATATTATATCTTTAACCGTGTGTTAGGATTGATATTAATATTAGCTGTAAAGTTCTTTTTTTCTATATAAAAAACCAACAATAATTATTGCAGTATAACATGAAGTTTGTATGTAATGGTATTTGAGACAGTTAAATCTTTTTCCGTCGCCAGGTCCGAAACTTCTTAGATATTCCTCATAATTTGTTCCACTGTGATTTTTGCACACATGTACATCTGTGATTGCAGTACATGTGAGACCACGTGGAATATTTGTTTGTCATGGATTGGGAACTGCAATGCTGTGAACACAGATATGTCGATATTAAATTGACTCCTTCTTAATAAATTGCAATGGTATATTATATATTTGCTACCAGAGCCGATTTGATTTAATTTTCTCGCTGTTTTCTTTATTAATATCGACCTAGGTGATCTTTGACTTTTTTCAGGATCAAGTTGGAAAACTGCAAACATCTAACAAAGACATCAACGATGTTGTTTGAAGCCGCGAGGAGCCATAGCGATAAATCTGTCGAAATCATTGAAAATGAGGAAATCAAAGGTGCCAGACTGTAGGGTGCTTTAATAAGTGATCAATCACTATACCATAACGAGTGAATCGACATTGTTTCAGCGTCATTTTGGTTTGTTGTGTACCAGGATACCATATAATTGACTCCACATTGTTTCAGAATTATTCACATACACACACAGTATCACCATCAATGGAGTATCTAAAGTCTGTCCGGAAAGATACTCAATCGCAGTTGGTGTTTGTGTTTAATAGTTATCGTTACATATGCGTCTTAGATTCTTAACACGCCATCGGTGTCGATGTTGCAGAATTGACAGACAGATGGTTAGACCAGATTAAAATTTTGTTCCTCTTGTCGGCGAATATCTGTTATCAAGCACTTTAGACGCTCCAAATATAATCTACGCAGTGGCCAGACAGAAATCGACCGTTAGGACCACCTGAATTATGGGCCACTATCAACTCTGCTAGCTTTGAGTTAGAGGATAAGAACGCGTAAACGTCTAATCTCTGACTAAACCGCCAGCCTTAGAAACACCATTAGATTATTTTAACAATGATAGAGTGGAATTCACTGACAAATCTAACAGTCGATTACGTAAAAGAATCTCACATTGATTCAACTAAGCAAAGAAAGATATCGAATGTTGTTAACAATGCGTTTGTTCGTATAATAATTCTTGAGAAATAGCAAGAAGAATCGTTGCTGACACCAAAGATGGGGGTACTCTTTTTGGCTCTAAATGAGCGTTCTCGCAAGTCCCCGAAACTCACAACCGCTCGAGACAACAATTTTCAGGGAGATATTTATACAGTTATATGACAGTCGTACCAGTGAAGAAAGGCAAGTAGTTGTTTGAGTTTTTTACCCGAACTGGGCTAGTCTGTCAAGCATTTGTACTTTACGATTACTGTATAATAGATGAAATGTGACGGACCCTCAAAGTTACAGACACGAGAAAAAACCCACAGCTGATAGATGAAATCACCAATAAAAGAGATGTACTCCCGAAAGATAAACGAATATTTGTGATTGTGGGTGCTATTTACAATACCATTGCCACGATCACCAATTGACCTAGGTGCTGGATTTGCTTATATCGATAGTCACTGTTGTCACGATAAGTTCACAACGGCAAAAATTTACGATTACACATCAACTCAGAAATTCTCGCTGTGAAACAAACTAGCCTCAGCACAATGCAAAGCTATATTTTGCGGCTTTTGAAGATACAAAAAATGAGCATGACTGAGTTTCAATAAGTACAGGTTAAAATGGAGAGACACTGACAAATTCATGCGCAGATACAAAACCGGAGCGCTAACTACACAAAAAAAAACAGGTAACTGATTTCCAAGCAACGAAAAGATCGAATAAATGGTTGTCTATGTCACGGAATTGTACAAACCCTTTTATGTATTAAATACATGTATTCGAGTTTCGTTTTTGGCGTACAATGACACCCGAGAGTGATTAATATATATTGTGTCGTATTTCAAAATAGTGAGTTCTTTGAATCGTATGCAGCACATGCGAAGTGCTTTCGATGGGAAGAACCGAATGCCTTCAGTGCACAGACAATATATGTGTATAAATACCGCACCGTATGTAAAGTTCTTTATATTACGGATTGTCCTGTCAGTCAGCGGTCTACAATAAGGACTTGCGCATCTTCAGCTGTTACGCTGTCGAGTGTTTGGAGTTTCCAGAGTCTATAGTATCCGGTGTTATTCAGTGTGTCAGGTGATGTCCGGTGCTGTCCAGAGTTTAGCATGTCCAGAAGTTATAGTGTCTTATGTTGTCCTGAGTTTAGAGAGTCCGGTGTGTTGGGAATGTGTAGAGCTGTCTGGAGTGTCCAGAATGGCTAGAGAGATCTGAGCGTTCTAATTTATCGGAGTGATCGAGGTCCACCAGATTGATCGAGACAAGCTGTAAAGCCCACGACAGGATTTAACCGTAGCAGCTGTGAAGTTAAACTGTAGCAGCCGTTGAGCTGAAATAAAGTGTGCTGATGATGGAGTGTATCTCCGTACATATAATCTTGTATCCGTTGGCTAATTTTGGGGTTCGTAAAACACGTTGTATTTTTCAGGACTGTAAAAATAAGTTGTATATCTGTCTTTTCTCGTCTACATAATCTCATTATGAGTGAATTCATTTTACTACATGAGTAAAATTCTACATTGTTTGCTTGCTGAGTTAACTATATCCATCTTTCCATTGTGTGTAGTCACTGCGAATTATTCACCACTTGTGTTTGTATTTTGTACATCGATTTGTTTGTATTTTTCATTATTAAATTTGTGCCATCTTGTGTTAGTTTATCTAATTTTGGATGACATATACACGCACGTATTCATAATGAATTGATCAGTCAAGTCATTCATTATTAAACGTTGTATTTATATCATCGTCAAAAGTGTTATGTTGTGAACACGGAAATCCCAACCGGCTAATTTGTTGCAGTCGGCGTATATCAAACTATCTGCGAGCTCAGAACTGCAGCTCAACTCCCAATCCATTACAAGAAGATCTTCACTGTGGGCACACGTGGACTAAAATCCTAGAAGCATATGTGTGCCAAACATTCTCAGTGTAAACGTTATGGCGAATATGTAATAAGGTAGAAATATAACTAAACTATAACTTCACGGATGCGTACATAAGACAAAAAATTACGTATACTATTGGTAATTAATTCTCTATTTGTTATTTTTTTTTAAAAGTTCACACACTTACATGTTCTGCAAAGTGTTCCGTTCATCACGCCATTGATCGACGCCAAAACTGATGTAAAATAAAACAACCAAGATGAAGTTCCTTTAACTAAATGTCCGCAAACGAATCCACCTATATTTTACCAACAAAAATGTAGCGGAATTTCTTCCAAGAACACGTAAGTTAAATGAGAGAGAGAGAGAGAGAGAGAGAGAGAGAGAGAGAGAGAGAGAGAGAGAGAGAGAGATGATCAGGAATACAAAAAAGTGTTGTAACTGAATACATAATATTTCATCTTTTTCAATTCAAATTGTGATAACTATAATTAACAATCTATCGAGCAAAAGGCAAAATACTGATTACGCCTGAGACATGTTTTATGCATCCTGGCTTTGTTTAGGTGTTCTACGCCATTTTTCAGCGCAAGATATGATATACATGGCGGCCAGTTACTTCCAGGACTGGTTCTATGCATGCTAAAGGCAGAGTACCGATTACTTCCAAGACTGGTTCTATACATGCAGAAGGAATAATACTGTTTTCTTCCAGAACTGTCTCTATACATGTAGAAATCATAAGATGATTACGTTAAGATTGGTTCTAACTCGAACAGACAGCTATATTTCCTTCATGCGACAAATAGTGGGTTTTGTTTAGCTATTATCCATCTCTTCTCATTTTGATTCCAAATAATGTACTTGAAGTCTTCCTGTTATAAAGTGTAAGCATTGTAATTTTTATCGGTCTGATTTCTTTCTTGACTTTATGGCGAACTTCATGGATATTGCTCTTGTAAAATTAAGTATATACATTCGAATTCAAAATACAGTAAAAGAAAAATAAATGCATGTCGTTTTCTTTTGCTAAGACTGATTTCAAAGATTGCAAACTTCAATGTGCAGATTCGTTGCCTCTAGTGGTGGACCTGCATCAGCGTGCAGACCAAAAACATTGCATGTATATTCAGAAACAGAAAAAAAGTAGATGTAAGGTGAGAGATACGTGGGGGATGTTCAACAGCACATACAAATGTATATCGTTCCGAAATAATTAGAGTTAATTACCTTGTGCACTCTATTGAGAGAGACAGACAGAGAGAGGAAGTGAAGGTAATTACCTTGAGCGATACCAAATAAAAAGGACTGTATTTTCATTTTATTCGTCGTTTTGGATAGCTCCGGAAAGCGGCTTTGTCCGATTGCAAAAGGTCAAATAAATAAAGAAATTTTAAAAAAATTAAAAACATGAATAAATAAATAAATAAATAAATAAATAAATAAATAAATAAATAAATAAATTCAATTACATGTTCGAGAAATGAAGAAAAATTATTCGATTTTTTATAATTCAGTGCGATTATTCTTTCAGAGACAAATTCATGCGCGAACGTAGTTATTACAACAAAAAAAAATCTTGTACAGACGTTCTTTTAACGTAATTTACTGTGTAACGATGTCAATTCATGTGAGCGCATGCGTAATTATATCGTTGTTATCATTCTTGAACGTATTTCATGTATTACATGGTTCAGTTTTTATATTTTAGATGGCAATGGGAATTGTCGAACTCCTGGGGGGGGGGGGTGAGGGTATGTGATGTCTCTTATGACGCTAAATGAAGGGCAAAATATTCTGGAGCAACGTTTCTGCTAGACAAAGATGTTCTCGATGAATCCTTCAGCAGTCTGGGAGGAACGTACCAAGCCAGGTCGGTCCTTAATCATTTAACAGGAGCTCTAGAGTCGGAAATATATGAACATCAATTGGATGGCACGAGAAACCTAAGGCTCAATGTCACTATGTGTATGAAAGGCATGCATCCATCACAAGTGTATATAAAATATGAGGCGCCGTAGCGGACAAAAGCTGGTCCAATCGGAACGTTGCCATTGTAAGTTTAATGTCATATGTTAAGAATTCCAATTTCACGTGTTGTATCAAAAATGCTTATCCGTAAAGTTATATTTTATAGGTCGAGATTTTAGATTGTATCTGTTGAATTAAACAGCAGTGACTGGAAGTTATATTTTCTATATCAAGGTTTTAGACTGTGTCGCTTGAATTACACGGCGGTAATTGAAATTTCGATGGCATACGTCGAGAATTCCTAATTTACTTAATTTAATTTAATTCGTTGAAAGAGTTTATGTTGAAAGTTCCATTTCATATTTTGGGTATTTAGATTTCGTATGTTGAATTACACAGCGCTGATTGAAAATTCGATGTCTAATGTCATGATTCTAGATTGTATCTTTTAAACGACACTGCGGTTGTTGAAATATTTTAATGTCTTATGTCGAGAGTTTAAATTTAACATTTTGAATCACATTGATTGTGCTGAAAGTTCCATTTCGTATGTCGAGTTTTGAGGTTTTATCTGTTGAATTACACAGCGGTGATTGGACACTTTAGTGTGCTTGTCATAAATTTTGTTTTTATATGGTGAAATGATGTGTTTGTGTTCAAAGTAACAATACACAATATCCACTTACACAATTCAAAATAATATCGAATATTAATTGTCATCATTCGTGTATTCAATTATGAGGCATCATTACATTTCAGGCATTTAAATTCTCGCCATATGAAATGGAACTTTCATCACAAAACAGTTACATACAACGTGCGAATTAGGGATTCTCGACATATGGAAAATCAGCCATTGCTGTGTAATTCAAAAATATGCTGTAAAACGTCGACATTGAAAATATAACTTTAAATCACCACTGACTAATTCAACACATACAATCTAAAATCTCCATCTAGAAAATGGAGTTATAAGGACACGTCATATTGGATATCTCGACATACGACATCGAAATTTCAACTGCACTTTCTCAGTGGACCAACTTTTGTCCGCTACTGACCGTATATAAGGAAACCGCTCCGGTGGCCTAGTGGTTAGAGCGTTCGCCCCGGAAGCGGGAGGTCGCGGGTTCGATCCCCGGCCGAGTCATACCAAAGACTTACAAAAATGGTACTAACAGCTGCCTCGCTTGACGCTCAGCATTAAGAGGCTAGTGTTAGGACTGGTCGGCCTGGTGTCAGGATAATGTGACTGGGTGGGACATCATGCTACATGTCTGCGGCATGATGTCTCAGTGCTAGACATCACTATAAACCGCCTCACAGCAGACATCGTAGCGATATGACTGAAAAAATTGTTAAAGCTACGTTAAAAATCCTAATCAAACAAACAAACAAACCGTATATAAGGAACCATAATATATTGTTCAGTTTCGTACACTGATAAAGTCGGTTGACACATGTAATTCCATGATTTTCAACGTATCCATGTAGGAACTATATTGTTTTATTAGATGCGTTGAATTTTGTTCTCATGAACAGAGTTGCAGATTCGTTAATCATTAATTTGTATTATACCTAAACATCTCATTCAAGTTCTAATGTTTAGCGTTTTCGTTATATCCAATCCCAACCGGTTTCATCCTGTTCTAAAAGTTCAAATTTATTTGCGCGGGTGCACTCTTTTAAGTCTTCCTTCTTACAAAGTTTAAGGGCATACTTAAATTGAGCTCTAGTTTGGGCATTAGTCCGAGTTTCCTCTGACCCTTGCTCCCGCATTAATGTCCAAATATAAAAAATGGGGTGGCAAGGGTCAGAGGAAATTCGGACTATCTCTGCCATACTCATAACGAGGTTTACTCTTATTAGACACTATAAGATAAGCCATTACTGTTATCACGCCCGATACGGTAATCTGACATTATCCACGACAATCTCTTCAGCCCGGTTATAAAACGGTCAGTAGGTTTGAATATCATCTCTAAGTTCCAGAATTGAACAGAAATGTTACTATGTCTGAGTCAAACCCATTAATATATTTCATATGCACGAGATTAGTACAGCCATGATCATAATAGACTGCTTCCCACCAACATATCTCAATTTTAATAAGAATACATATTTTTCATTTGACATAATTCAGATTTTTGTCGGCAATGAGATCTGACCCAATAATGTTATGGTAAAGGCTTGTGTCCGCGTGAATCAAGACCGGAATGTAGATGAGCATTGATAGTTATTATAAATGGACGAACCGTAGTAAAGTAGGAATTATCATCTTATCACTTACAGGGCATTTAGCAGATTGTGTACAGACAGTGATCCAACCAATAATAATGTGTGAGCCATTTTGGGATATTTCTAGCTTTAGAACGGCAGTTATAGAACAAATAATAGGCCTTATTTCTGACTTTGATATTAATCTCTAATCACAATGTATTTCTTGGTCAAGCAGTCACATTCATTATCACGGGTGGTTTTGAAGCTAGGATACGTATATTATTTAATCCGTACCTTCTCCACCTTAGTTGACTTAAGTATCTTATTTAATCCGTACCTTCTCCACCTTGGTTGACTAGAGTATCATGTTTAATCCGTACCTTCTCCACCTTGGTTGATTAGAGTATCATATTTGATCCGTACCTTCTCCACCTTGTTTGGCTAAAGTATAATGTTTAATCCGTACCTTCTCCATCTTGGCTGACTAGAGTATCATATTTCGGCCGTGCGTTCTCCTTCTTAGTTAACTTAAGTATCATATTTCGGCCGTACCTTTTCCATTTGGTTCCTTGAGAAGTAATATTTAGTTGTAAAGTTCCACGGGCATGTCTTGTGATAAATACACATCGATCCCAAATTTACTCCCTGTATACAAGAGGGTACGTTAACGCTACAGCTACTTTGAAAGTTTGGTTCTTGATGGTAAATCTACCGAATCATTAGTCGTCGCCGACGTAGCTTTTTGTGCAATGTGCTGTTAATAGATATGTTTACCCTGAACAAGATTTGTACCGCGGTATTTCTGAACATACATCAGCATGTGCCACGGTATACAGTAATGATACTAAGGGACCAGAATTTCAAGTTCTGAGACAGAAGCTTTACACATTTTTAATAGGGAGAAAAGGAAAAAAGCAAATATAAGACAGGCTGGATAAGATTGGTTTGTGTTACTCACAGGAATTCGGTGACCACTACAATTCTAGAACTATGGGAAAAGAGGAGGGGGAACTAGGTAGAGGCAAGAAACTTAGAGCGATATGTATATATTTTTTGTGAACCTGAGGGTGATAAAACGAACACAAAAAGCAAATAAACATAGTTATTACATGGAAGGAGCTACCATTGCACATCTAATAGAACTGCTGCTTTGTGTCGGTTCAGTCTGGAATAAGAGCTCTCCCCACAAACATTTGATAGTAGTAAGAGTCTAGATATTTATTTGTTATTTTTTATGATTTAACGCCATTTTTCAGCACAAGATAGGCTATACAGGACTGTGAGTATTAATGGTGGAAGAAGAACCCGGAAAACTCCGGAAAGAACCACCGACACGAGAAGCTACTGGCAAGCTTTCTCACATATCCACATTGGCTGAATCTGAGACTCGAACCCACGCATACAGAGGTGAGATGGCAGTGATCCGTAACGGACAGTGCTTTAGACCACTCGGCCACTCGCGGCCCCCCGAGTCTAGAGGTAATATGGAGGTAATTTAGATGAACAACGACAGGTAGACTAGGCTGGTCTTACTATCCTGAAAGTCTGCCAACTGTTTAATCCTCATCATTGGAAAAAGACGATAAAAAGCTTGAATTGAAAGAGAAATAGGACAATGAAAAGAAGTAATAAACATAAAGGAAACAATTAGGTCACTGGCACTTTTGGGATAAAGGTGTGTCACGCGACTAGATTTTCTAACCCTGAATGGTTTGTTTGTTTGTTTGATTAGGATTTTTAACGTAGCTTTAACAATTTTTCAGTCATATCGCTACGATGTCTGCAGTGAGGCAGTTTATAGTGATGTCTAGCACTGAGACATCATGCCGCAGACATGTAGCATGATGTCTCACCCAGTCACATTATCCTGACACCAGGCCGACCAGTCCTAACACTAACCTCTTAATGCTGAGCGTCAAGCGAGGCAGCTGTTAGTACCATTTTTGTAAGTCTTTGGTATGACTCGGCCGGGGATCGAACCGATGACCTCCCGCTTCCGGGGCGGACGCTCTAACCACTAGGCCACCGGAGCGGTTAACCCTGAATGGGCTTCCCAAATAATACGCAAATATAAAGCTGCTAGAATGTGTACTGTATACTACTTGTCAAGTGCCAAATTTTTCGCCAGTGAAATTTATTGATTAATTCGTAGTCTAGCCGACAATTAATTATCTTGGAGTAGAGTTTGGACAAAAGAATGTTAGTTTATCTCGGTCAGACTGTTACAATGTTTAGAGTGGGAACGGACTGGGTGTTTGACACGCTTAAAAATACGAATTTTTCACGTAGAAGCTGACAAGTGACTTGAAACAAATGATAGGGTGATAAGGTGGCATTTTTGGCATCTTGATAGACGGTTTTCAAATGTCCGTAGGAGTAGCAATTATTCCGATTGGTCGAATGTGTATGGAAGGGGGTGTGTCGGACCCCAGAATCAGGGAAATATATTCTACGTATCAAACGATGTTAGTCAGTCTAGGAGACCTCTGCAAGAGACGGTCAGCATTATTAAGTCCAATATAGGAGAAGACTTCTAGGGTAATTTTAGAGCAGTGCCTTCGTAACAATAAGAGCAGGAAAGTCCGCCGGGAATCAAACGATTGTAAGACGCCAAAAACACAAGGTATTTAACTCAAATTCACCTTTATCATGATGTAATAATGTATATGCTGTTTTTCTTTGTCATAGAGGCATAATGTATCGATCCTATGATACAAATAGTTCAGGATTACATTGATTTAATAACGTACTTTGATACGATGTTTCTTTGTTACAGATGCATGATGTGTTCATATTTTTGTATGGATAGTCGGTTTTACAGTGATTTAATAATGTATTTGTGAATTCTGAATTAGCATTTCTTTCCTTATATACTTAGGTAGGCAAATGGGTGGTGTAGAAAACCGCCGTGTACATTTATGATTGGAAAGTGTTACATGAATTTGAATTTATCATATTAGTGAATAGGGATTGTGTGTTAGGATATATTGCCTCACTTTACGTAATGATTTACGGGAATATATGACTTTCCCGAATTCTGATGTCGATAATTAGCAGTATAGCTCTATTGATCTGAAGACTTACGTAGTATTTGTTAGCCGTATACATGATAACACTGATAGTAAGATCTGATTGTTCGAACCTGAAGACGGACGGACAATCTCAACTCTTAAAGTAACGAGATACTTAGGGCGTTTTACCCTTTTCTTTTCAAAGGAGAATAGTTTGTTTGAAGATCGAGTAAGAAATAGCGAGGAAGTCGAAATTCAGAGACGGAAAAGGAAGTTAGAAGACAGAGCTGTGTAATTCCACGTACAACCAAAGAGCAAGCTCCAGTTGAGACTAACAACGCAGAAGGAAAAAAACAAGTCGACGAACAAGGTCATTTTGAATCACGCAACAGTCCAATGTTAAATGAACATTCGATTCTATGATGAAATTTACTCTCAGTATTAACGGCTAACGTCATCTATTTTTATTAGTGTTTGGATTTTAATGAATGTATCCGTTATTTTAAAGCTTCAGGTTATGTCTTTCTGAACTAAGTGTATTCAGAAAGAAAGAAATTGTACTTTATTGTGTCATTCTTCTTTTTAAATTGTATTTTAATTAAATTCATATTTTTATCTTTACGGGGGCTCGTGTGTTGTCTTTGTTCAAGGTACTACCTCGGATTACCATATCCATTAACCGGGCAAATTATACCGTAGAGGTCATCCTCTAGATAACGAGAATTAGAGGGAGGTGGTTTTCAAGTGTTGTTTTTACAAGTTGCACAATACCTCTGACCAGGCCTTGTGCGATATTGTACTAATGACACTTTGATAACCGGGCAGAACATTACACTACTACATACTACATTTTAAAAGATTAGGATAAATATGATCATACATGTTTTATTAATATTTCTAAAGAGAAAGCTGAAATGGTATGGCCATGTCACAGAGCCAACAGTCCGTTCACAACAGTACTTCATGACAGCGTCCAGGGTGGCAGAAAGGTAGACAGAGAAATAAGTGAACTGACAACATCACAGAATGGACAAGGAAAAGTTTTGTGGAGACACAGGCATGGACACATGATCGAGACAAGTTGAAGGTCAAGAGACTGATGATGATGATGATGATGATGATGATGATGATGATGATGATGATGATGAAATGTAAAGTCATTGAACTTATGCTATTTCATGTTATATAATCATAAAATAATTGTACCTTATACTGTTGTTGTTTGGTTTATCTCCATTTTTAAGCATAAAAAATAGCATACATGGCGACCAGTATCAATCGTGTTGGAAGAACTCTGGAAAACCCCGGAAAGAACCACCGACCCTCAAGAAGCTACCGTCAAGCTTTCTTACTTATTCACACTGGTCGAGCCCGACACTCGAACCCACGCAGACAGAAGAGAGACGGCAGTTATCGGTAACGGTGATCGCTTGAGATCACTCAGTCACTCGCGGCCCTGTACCTTGTACTGCAATAACTCTCAACTGGAAAAGAACAGTGACTAAATAGGTCCATTCCAAAATTCATTAACATTTATTACAGTGTTAATATAATATCATAACTGGATATTCCCCAATGCGCAATGATGTATATTGAAATTCTAAGTGAAAGAAAAATTATTACAACTGGCTACAATCTTTTGATTTACCTCACCATGAAATATCTTAAATTTATTTCAAACAAACGTTTGCTCAAAAAGTTTTTTCAATTAAAAAAAAAACAAATTACAAGAACTTTGAAATATATTACGAAGGATATGTTGAGTCGCAATTTGTAGGTAGAATAAAAGTATTTCGTCTATTCCTGTGTAAGTGAGAGTGTATATCGGCGGTTAACACTTGTAGTATGTTACTTCTGAATCACTGACGTTTTCATTTGTAGAAATTGATGTCTGAGAAGAAACAGCACGAATCGAAGTTTTCCAAAATCTATAAAACCAGTCTGTCAAATATTAACTGATTAAAATAGTTCTTATTCAAACAAATCTTTTATGTTATTACTCTATCTAAATTTATCCCAACGTACACCTGCACTCGAAATTATTATGCACCACAAAGACTTTGACTGCGGGGATTCGACTTGAACGCTACATGCCGGTCGAGTTTTATATACTCCCTCCCCAATTCTTAATACTAATTACCCCTGATGTCACGGATCTGAAAAACAGCACATATTTCTGGCTACACCACAGATTCCGGATACATAAAGGTTAGAAGACCATCATCTTCGTTAGCCAATGTTCCGATGTGTTAAACCGAGCTACACCTTGGCGGATCGTTTAGATATTTCGATGTTTTGGGTCTATGGTTTTCTTTCGATTCCACTGCAAGCCACGGCATCCGCTCAAAATGAAGTTCTTCAAATCTGAAAACTGTTCATACAAATTTAACGCAATGAGAGCACACAACTGTTATGGACTAATAAATAAGTAATTTTCCACTGTGGATCCGTGTTTGTATAAATGCATCCTTTTCCCTGAATGCACCTGTAATGGTTTCTCTCTGGTATACATTCATACTTTCGATGTTAAACTTGCAAAGCATAATTGCTTTAACTATTTTCAGCCGACGTACAAAGCACCGCTATTACACTCTCTTAGTTTATTGGCATTACATACTAAGGGAAACAGCTCGTGAAATCCAACAGATGTCGCTATGATAAAGTTCTGAAATATATGAAAGGTCAGCAATGGTGACGAAAAGGTTAACACATCATAACCTTGGCTACCGAAGATGGAAAACCCTTAGCTGGTAAACGATGACAAGATTCCTCATGAATGGTTTCCTATGAAAATAAAACTTTTACATTTTCTTTAAAGCTAATAAGTGGTAACTATACAAATTTATAATTAGTTGCACGGGCGACATAAAATAAATTGACAACATTTACTACATAATAATTCGAGTTCGCGAATGTGGCAACGACGAACACATGT